>JAVGWX010000011.1:79241037-79508537 GCA_036924085.1 Ariolimax columbianus | reverse complement strand
AACGTTTACGCTATCCCAATGTCTTACTGCAGCTGAGTGTCTTATCACCGCATTTTGATTGCAGTTGTCTGTAAATTTCTGCAGATTTCACGCCTTCTTTCACAAGAAACTTCATCACAACATACTCGTACATCCAAGCACTAACAGCATTCTCCGCCATTTTATCTGTCACGTGACAGGCCCATGGTAAGTGGGTTGCCTAGCAGTAAAATGATTAAAGTGCCTCTCACCAGTGATAGCAGTTCTAGCACGCTATAACCCCTTCAGGTCGAACTTGATCAAAAAGTCTTGGTAGGATTTGAACACCCCTCGTATATATCTGTCTAATAAATCTATTTAACTGCCCATCCATCTGTTAGTATAAATATATATATATATATATATATATATATATATATATATATATATATATATATATATATATATATAAATATATATATATATATACATATATATATATACATAATATATATATATATATATATATATATATATATATATATATTCATCTATCCAAATATCTATCTATCTACCCATCCACTCGAACTATATATCCATCCAGCCATCCATCCGTCTCTACCTATCTGGCCGTCTATCTATTTATCTATCTATTTATTTTTCTATTTATATATCCATATATCTATCTATCCACCCTTCTCTATCTATCTATATATCTATCTATCTATTTCTATCTTTCTATTTAATTATATATATATATATATATATATATATGCGTGTGTGTGTGTTTGATGAGTCGACACCCAGAATCCCAGTGTGGCTTTAAAGTAGGTAGATCAACAACTGATATGATTTTCTCGCTTCACCAAATCCAGGAGAAGTGCAGTGAACAAGACCAGCAGCTCTTTATGATGCTCTTTACCTCACCAATAATTTCGACTTGGTTAGTAAAAAGGGTCTATTCGAACACCTCGAGAAGATCGGGCGCCCCCCCCCCCCTCCCCCTCCCCTCTCCAAACGGCGTAGCATGATAATTTCTTATTTAAAAATGTGATCTTAAGAGCTTAGTTTTATAAGATGGACCAGTTTTAGACTCTTGTTCCATCAAGAGTGGAGTGAAGCAGGATGTGTGCTCGCGACATTCCTCTTTGGGATCTACTTCCTCATGCTCCTATTCTACGCTTATGACACATCTGTGGACGGTGCTTATCTGCGCACCAGGTCAGATGTGCGGCTGTTTAACCTGTCCCGACTGCGTGAGAGGACCAAGGTGAGGACGGTGCTCATTAGGGAGATGCTATTTTCGGGGGTCGCAGTTCTTGTCACCAATATGGGAGACTAGGAGACAGATTCGCCGAGGGGTGCAAGCAGTTAGGGGTTACCATAATCCTGGAAAATACAATGGTCTACGCACAGAGCATTACACTACGCCTTCCAAAAAAAGTTATGGCGTCACTTTGGAGATAGTCAAAAGTTTCACGTATCTGGGGTCTGCCATCAGCAACACTCTCTCGCTCGAGAAGGAGATAGCCAGTAGGCTTGGCGTAGCAAGTACCATCATGGCCGGCCTGACGAAGAGAGTATGTGAGACCACTGCCCTGTCTCCCTACACCAATTTCCGGGTCTATCAGACCTGCGTTCTTGGCACTCTCATGTATGGAAGCGAGACTTGGAGCACTTACACTAATCAGGAACGGCAGCTCAACACCTTTCACATGAGGAGTGTCACATAACACGATCTTGCAGAGAGCAAACACTCACAGCATGTTCTCGATGTTGAGCCAGTGACGTCTACGGTGGCTGGGACATGTTTATCGCGGGGAAGACGAGAGGCTGGGAAGGATTTCTTTTATGGACAGCTAGCAACTGGAGTTAGAAGAATCGGTCGTCCTGCACTGCGATTCAAGGACGTATGCAAGAGAGACATGAAGTCATGCGACATCCCATCCGAGGGCTGGGAAGAAATTGCTCAGGATCGAGCTATCTGGAGACAGTCAGTTAAATGGGGCATAGTGACCACTGATGCTCGTAGAAACCTTCTTGATGCAGAGAGAAGATAAAAACTGAAGAGATCAAAGAACTTTCAGGCAAGCCTGCCTCCTCAGTATGGTTGTACGATCTGTGGCAGGGACTGTCACTCGTGGATCGGCCTTTACAGCCATAGCAGATAGTGTCGAAATACAGGAGACATACCTAGACAAAACTAAGTGGGCGCCACATGCATGGCCTATAGAAACTGAGACGCCTATGATAATATATATGTTTATACATATCTATCTAGCTAGCTAGCTATATAAAATGATAAAAACCACAAAAGGTAACTTATCAGGTAATGTTTTTTATCAAATAATTTTATTTTATAATCCCAAAACAACGAAATTTGGGACGCACAAACTTGATTCCATAATTCGAAACTTGAAAACTGAAAAACCTTTCTTTGTCACGTGTGATTGTCTCTGCAGCGTCAGTGAGCATGGGGGTCATTTTTTTTTTTATGACAACGCTCAGTATCACGCGTGTCTTCCACTTGCGTTGATCACGGCTTGACATGTGCACCGAGTGCTGCAACTCAGTTAATCTTGTGGAATGTTCTGCCACTCCTCCACGACTTCTTACCAAAGTTGCTGCACAGTCTGAATGTCAACTGGTTGACATCCTTCAGCTGTTATAAACCGAATCACCGCTTGCTGGTCAACTTTGGGCGGATTCCACGTTTTCAACAGTCTACTGAGGAAACTATGAGTCGAAGGATAATGAAATTTTGCAAACTTGACGGTTTGGTCCGGTTTCATTTGAACACGCCTCGTTGATATATATGTATATATATTTATATATGTGTGTGTGTGTGTGTTTGTATGTTTGTTTGTTTGTTTTTCTGTTTATCTACTTCTATGTCAACACCTCCTTAAATCTATCGCTGCCACTACATGTCTGCCTATCTACTTATTACAGTATATTTTGTTTGCCGACCTTCATCTATATTTCTGCTGTTGTCTCCACAGATTTAATTGTTGTTGTAGCTTCCATATGCGTCTTCACCATTGGTTCCGAAGGTCAGGTGTTCGCCACATCGGCCATCAGGTAAGGACATGTTCCAGCCTGAAACTTATGTTTTTTTTTCGTTTTGTTCCTGTCTGTTGTTCATTATTTGTGTACACTTATAATGGTGTACTTTCTACTGTTCAGTTGTTACTACTTTGTTGTTTGTCAGTTTTTTGTATAATTGTTACTCTTGTTATCGTGCGTGTTCGTTTCGATGCATTATTATTTCTAGTTTTGCGACAGTTTCATATCTAAACCTAATGAATTTCCTCCGTGTCATTGTCGACTAGTTTGATGAAATGTTAACCAATAAAAATGTAAAACAATAAGAAATGTTAACAATAGGAAATGTTCTTCTTCCCTTCCTGTTGTGGACAGTGCCACTAACCAACCAGCGTCATTTCCTTCCCATCCTGTTGTGGACAGTGCCACTAACCAACCAGCGTCATTTCCTTCCCTTCCTGTTGTGGACAGTGCCACAAACCAACTAGCGCCTTTTCCTTCCCTTCTTGCTGTAGACAGTGCCACAAACCAACTAGCGCCTTTTCCTTCCCTTCTTGCTGTAGACAGTGCCACAAACCAACTAGCGCCTTTTCCTTCCCTTCTTGCTGTAGACAGTGCCACAAACCAACTAGCGCCTTTTCCTTCCCTTCTTGGTGTGTGTAGTGTCACTAACCAATTATCGTCCTTTTCTGTCATTCTTGATGTGGGCAGTCCACTAACCAACTAGCGTCCCTTATTCCCTTTCGTGTTGTGGGCAGTGTCACTAACTTGGTAGCGTCCTTTCCTTCCCTTTTTGTGAGCAGTTCCACTAATAAGCTAGTGTTCTTTCCTTCCCTTCGTGTTGTGGGCAGTGTCACTAACTTGGTAGCGTCCTTTCCTTCCCTTCTTGTGAGCAGTCCCACTAATAAGCTAGTGTTCTTTCCTTCCCTTCGTGTTGTGGGCAGTGCCACTAACTTGGTAGCGTCCTTTCCTTCCCTTCTTGTGAGCAGTCCCACTAATAAGCTAGTGTTCTTTCCTTCCCTTCGTGTTGTGGGCAGTGTCACTAACTTGGTAGCGTCCTTTCCTTCCCTTCTTGTGAGCAGTCCCACTAATAAGCTAGTGTTCTTTCCTTCCCTTCTTGTGAGCAGTCCCACTAATAAGCTAGTGTTCTTTCCTTCCCTTCTTGTGAGCAGTCCCACTAATAAGCTAGTGTTCTTTCCTTCCCTTCGTGTTGTGGGCAGTGTCCCTAACTTGGTAGCGTCCTTTCCTTCCCTTCTTGTGAGCAGTCCCACTAATAAGGTAGTGTTCTTTCCTTCCCTTCGTGTTGTGGGCAGTGTCACTAACTTGGTAGCGTCCTTTGCTTCCTTTCTTGTGAGCAGTCCCACTAATAAGCTAGTGTTCTTTCCTTCCCTTCGTGTTGTGGGCAGTGTCACTAACTTGGTAGCGTCCTTTGCTTCCTTTCTTGTGAGCAGTCCCACTAATAAGCTAGTGTTCTATCCTTTCCTTCTTGTGAGCAGTCCCACTAATAAGCTAGTGTTCTTTCCTTCCCTTCTTGTGAGCAGTCCCACTAATAAGCTAGTGTTCTTTCCTTCCCTTCTTGTGAGCAGTCCCACTAATGAGCTAGTGTTCTTTCCTTCCCTTCGTGTTGTGGGCAGTGTCACTAACTTGGTAGTGTCCTTTCCTTCCCTTCTTGTGAGCAGTCCCACTAATAAGCTAGTGTTCTTTCCTTCCCTTCTTGTGAGCAGTCCCACTAATAAGCTAGTGTTCTTTCCTTCCCTTCTTGTGAGCAGTCCCACTAATAAGCTAGTGTTCTTTCCTTCCCTTCTTGTGAGCAGTCCCACTAATAAGCTAGTGTTCTTTCCTTCCCTTCTTGTGAGCAGTCCCACTAATAAGCTAGTGTTCTTTCCTTCCCTTCTTGTGAGCAGTCCCACTAATAAGCTAGTGTTCTTTCCTTCCCTTCGTGTTGTGGGCAGTGTCACTAACTTGGTAGCGTCCTTTCCTTCCCTTCTTGTGAGCAGTCCCACTAATAAGCTAGTGTTCTTTCCTTCCCTTCTTGTGAGCAGTCCCACTAATAAGCTAGTGTTCTTTCCTTCCCTTCGTGTTGTGGGCAGTGCCACTAACTTGGTAGCGTCCTTTCCTTCCCTTCTTGTGAGCAGTCCCACTAATAAGCTAGTGTTCTTTCCTTCCCTTCGTGTTGTGGGCAGTGCCACTAACTTGGTAGCGTCCTTTCCTTCCCTTCTTGTGAGCAGTCCCACTAATAAGCTAGTGTTCTTTCCTTCCCTTCGTGTTGTGGGCAGTGTCACTAACTTGGTAGCGTCCTTTCCTTCCCTTCTTGTGAGCAGTCCCACTAATAAGCTAGTGTTCTTTCCTTCCCTTCGTGTTGTGGGCAGTGTCCCTAACTTGGTAGCGTCCTTTCCTTCCCTTCTTGTGAGCAGTCCCACTAATAAGCTAGTGTTCTTTCCTTCCCTTCGTGTTGTGGGCAGTGTCACTAACTTGGTAGCGTCCTTTCCTTCCCTTCTTGTGAGCAGTCCCACTAATAAGCTAGTGTTCTTTCCTTCCCTTCGTGTTGTGGGCAGTGTCACTAACTTGGTAGCGTCCTTTCCTTCCCTTCTTGTGAGCAGTCCCACTAATAAGCTAGTGTTCTTTCCTTCCCTTCTTGTGAGCAGTCCCACTAATAAGCTAGTGTTCTATCCTTCCCTTCTTGTGAGCAGTCCCACTAATAAGCTAGTGTTCTTTCCTTCCCTTCTTGTGAGCAGTCCCACTAATGAGCTAGTGTTCTTTCCTTCCCTTCGTGTTGTGGGCAGTGTCACTAACTTGGTAGTGTCCTTTCCTTCCCTTCTTGTGAGCAGTCCCACTAATAAGCTAGTGTTCTTTCCTTCCCTTCTTGTGAGCAGTCCCACTAATAAGCTAGTGTTCTTTCCTTCCCTTCTTGTGAGCAGTCCCACTAATAAGCTAGTGTTCTTTCCTTCCCTTCTTGTGAGCAGTCCCACTAATAAGCTAGTGTTCTTTCCTTCCCTTCTTGTGAGCAGTCCCACTAATGAGCTAGTGTTCTTTCCTTCCCTTCGTGTTGTGGGCAGTGTCACTAACTTGGTAGTGTCCTTTCCTTCCCTTCTTGTGAGCAGTCCCACTAATAAGCTAGTGTTCTTTCCTTCCCTTCTTGTGAGCAGTCCCACTAATAAGCTAGTGTTCTTTCCTTCCCTTCTTGTGAGCAGTCCCACTAATAAGCTAGTGTTCTTTCCTTCCCTTCTTGTGAGCAGTCCCACTAATAAGCTAGTGTTCTTTCCTTCCCTTATTGTGAGCAGTCCCACTAATAAGCTAGTGTTCTTTCCTTCCCTTCGTGTTGTGGGCAGTGTCACTAACTTGGTAGCGTCCTTTCCTTCCCTTCTTGTGAGCAGTCCCACTAATAAGCTAGTGTTCTTTCCTTCCCTTCTTGTGAGCAGTCCCACTAATAAGCTAGTGTTCTTTCCTTCCCTTCTTGTGAGCAGTCCCACTAATAAGCTAGTATTCTTTCCTTCCCTTCTTGTGAGCAGTCCCACTAATAAGCTAGTGTTCTTTCCTTCCCTTCTTGTGAGCAGTCCCACTAATAAGCTAGTGTTCTTTCCTTCCCTTCTTGTGAGCAGTCCCACTAATAAGCTAGTGTTCTTTCCTTCCCTTCTTGTGAGCAGTCCCACTAATAAGCTAGTGTTCTTTCCTTCCCTTCTTGTGAGCAGTCCCACTAATAAGCTAGTGTTCTTTCCTTCCCTTCTTGTGAGCAGTCCCACTAATAAGCTAGTGTTCTTTCCTTCCCTTCGTGTTGTGGGCAGTGCCACTAACTTGGTAGCGTCCTTTCCTTCCCTTCTTGTGAGCAGTCCCACTAATAAGCTAGTGTTCTTTCCTTCCCTTCGTGTTGTGGGCAGTGTCACTAACTTGGTAGCGTCCTTTCCTTCCCTTCTTGTGAGCAGTCCCACTAATAAGCTAGTGTTCTTTCCTTCCCTTCGTGTTGTGGGCAGTGTCACTAACTTGGTAGCGTCCTTTTACTACCAGTTTTGTTGTGGACCATGCCACTAACCGCTTGCGTGCCCTAACCACCCATCTCTTTTTCTTATATTTGTTTACAATAACTATTTGTAATTTCTCCATATAGCGATAATTAGCATTATGGTAACTTGTTGTGTGGGTTTGGTACCTTTGTATGTGAGTTTACACAAGAACATCTCAAGACAAGTGTACTCACGATACCGGCATATGCAGGTTTACACAAGAACCTTTCATGACAATGACATGTATACTTATAGCAACTTGATGTGTTGTTAGAAACTACTGGCACCGAGTTTTTCCCATTTTGACGGAATATCTCTTGCTTATAGTGGCTCTTCTCGTGTCGCATGAGAAGAAGGTGGCCTAAGCAGTTGCTGTCTGTAGTAAAGTTATGAGCTTCACATTATTTTCACCACCACATACATTAACTTGATTTGTAGGATTTACACTAAACATATATTATGACAACAAAAGTATCCTTATTATACTGTATTTCCTGGTTAACACCAAAGAATATCCGTTGACAATGATGACATGATTCTGAAAACTTTCTCAGTATATCTGTGCATTAACGATACAATAATAACGATTTGTGTTATTTAACAAATTTGTTTAAAACAAACAAGAAAAGCATTGGCAAGATACTTATATTTAAATATGTAACAAGATACTAGCTTACTAGTGACCGTGTTATTACGATAACTTCATAATTATCGTAATAAACTATTGCCAAAGGAGAAGACCATTTCTAAAACACCATACAAGAAAGTCAACGTGTGTTTTGATATCATAGGGAATAACATTCTGAAAAGTCGTCATTTTTGGATCCAAATGTCCTCATTTTCAGAATAAGACATGTGTCTTCCTTAGATAGGGTTGTGTTTGAGGCTAGCAACGTAATATGTAAAACTTTTTGTCAAAACCCCACTGCATGAATGCACCCAGAACTTAGGTGCAGTCTTCCGTAAGGCAGAGAGACAAATTCCAGGCGTCAGGTCAACATAGCGCCTAGAATTGTTGATGTGGCGCCTAACATGACAGGACCAGTGCCGTATCTACTCGCACAATTTCCCTTACCGCGGGATATCTCTTTTTGTGCAGAACTATGTTTGACTCCTACATCTTACACCTGGCTCCTGACTCCTAGATTGGTTTGGATACACACATCCCTTTCGGTGCTCACAAACTGTTCTTTGCTTGGCTTCATACAGCCCTGGCTATAAATAGTCCTTCTACTGAATATAAACAGACCTTCACATGACTATACACAGACCTTCTCCTGACTGTGAATAGACCTTCTACTGACTATAAACAGACCTTCTTCTGGCTATTAACACCTTCTCCTGGCTAAAAACATACCATCTGGCTATAAACGGACCTTCTTCTGGCTATTAACACCTTCTCCTGGCTAAAAACATACCATCTGGCTATAAACGGACCTTCTTCTGGCTATACACGGACCTTCTCCTGGTTATAAACATACCTTCTCCTAACTATAAGCAGACTTTCTCATGGCTATACACATTCCTTCTCCTGGCTACAAACACGCCTTATTATGACTACAAACACGCCTTATTGTGGCTACAAACAGTCTTTCTCCTGGCTACAAACATCATTCTCCTGGCTACAAACACGCCTTATCGTGGCTACAAACCTTTCTTCTCCTGGCTACAAACACGCCTTATCTTGGCTACAAACATGCCTTATCGTGGCTACAAACATTCCTTCTCCTGGCTAAAAACACGCCTTATCGTGGCTACAAACCTTTCTTCTCCTGGCTACAAACATCCCTTATCGTGGCTACAAACATTCCTTCTCCTGGCTACAAACACGCCTTATCGTGGCTACAAACTTTCCTTCTCCTGGCTACAAACACGCCTTATCGTGGCTACAAACATTTCTTCTCCTGGCTACAAACATTCCTTCTTCTGGCTACAAACACGCCTTATCGTGGCTATAAACATTCCTTCTCCTGGCTACAAACATTCCTTCTCCTGGCTACAAACATTCCTTCTCCTGGCTACAAACCTTCCTTCTCCTGGCTACAAACATTCCTTCTCCTGGCTACAAACCTTCCTTCTCCTGGCTACAAATACGCCTTATCCTGGCTACAAACCTTCCTTCTCCTGGCTACAAACACGCCTTATCCTGGCTACAAACATTCCTTCTCCTGGCTACAAACCTTCCTTATCCTGGCTACAAACACGCCTTATCCTGGCTACAAACCTTCCTTCTCCTGGCTACAAACATTCCTTCTCCTGGCTACAAACCTTCCTTCTCCTGGCTACAAACCTTCCTTCTCCTGGCTACAAACACGCCTTATCCTGGCTACAAACAGACTGTTTTGTGTTCATTAACATGCATTTTTTGTAATGATTATTCAGAGCCGTCAAGTTGTTGAGATTCATGATTTACAACTTTAAACAATACACACCCGGTTGTCTGTCATTACGCCCATTTATTATATTGGCCATTATTATCAGCGGACTTGTCCATGACACAAGCTGCTGTAAAAGTTGGAGATTTTAACAGCCAATTTAGAACAGAAATGAGGCTGCAAAAACGCTAGCATAGCAACGGATAGCGCGTAGTTATGGATAGAATAACAGAGCAGTCTGCTAAAGGTATTGCCCAGAGATATAATGACGTGCTGAAAGTTTAACAACTGATTGAAACATATTACTGTGCTGATAAACTGGCCATTATTATTCTACTCTTTTTCTCAACGGTGTGAGCTTGGGAGCACAGGTGCAGGGGACGTTCTTCAAGGAAGCCGGCGCCTAATCATGGATACAGTCTGCAATGGTAGCTCCTATAGTACTTCACATAATGAGGGTGTTAGTCTGGTGTTCAGTCTTCCTTACTCGTTTACTCAGGTTCACTCAGTGGGTGCGGGGGCTTTTGTCCCTCTTGGGGACGGAGATTTACACGAAGCTCATGGCAGAAATAATGAACGAAGAGGCCTAGATCTGCCCAGAAATGGAGATTAGGACATGAGTGAAAGGAATTTGTTGTTGTTGTTCTTGTTGTTGTTTTTGTTGTTGTTGTTGTTGTTGTCGTTTTGGTTGTTGTTGTTGTTGAAAGCCTATGACGAGTAAGTTTACTCTTTTGTGCGCCCTGAAAAAGGTATAGGGTGGCGGGTAAAATATCAAGAGATGAACGTGCAGTAGATAATCGGTGTTAATACAGGACATGACACTTGTAATACAGGACATGACACTTGGAATACAGGACATGACACTTAAATACAGGACATGACACTTGTAATACAGGACATGACGCTTGGAATACAGGCATGACACTTGTAATACAGGACATGACACTTGTAATACAGGACAGGACACTTTTAATACAGGCATGACACTTGTAATACAGGCATGACACTTGTAATACAGGCATGACACTTGTAATTGTAGAGAACTGTAGCGGTCAGTTCTCGGTGAGAATCCGGCAGGTAGTGAATCGTATATTCTAATTTAAACTTATTTCTGGAAGGTAGATGTTAACCAAATATTCTAATCTAAACTTATCTCTGGCAGGTAGATGTGAATCATATATTCTAATCTAAACTTATCTCTGATAGGTAGATGAGAATCATATATTCTAATCTAAACCTATCTCTGGCAGGTAGATGTGAATCATATATTCTAATCTAAACTTATCTCTGATAGGTAGATGAGAATCATATATTTTGATCTCATCCTATGTGCTAGAAAATAAAAGTAAACCCATGGCAGATACTGCCGTAAGAGATAAAATGTTAGAGACTTCATTTCCCTATGTACTTGGCTTTACAAAGGGGTGTGGCAAGTTGCATATCGACTGCAATATGCTAGGTACGTGGTTTTACGATGTGGCATGACAAATTGCCTTTACGCTTCATTACTTTACTTTATGAAGTGACGTGACAAGTTGCTTATATGCTTCTATACTTCATTTTATGAAGTGGCGTGACAAATTGCCTAAAGACGTTATTACTTGACAAATGAAGTGGCGAGACAAGTTGCCTGTAGGCTTCATTACTTGACTTTATAAAGTGGTGTGACAAGTTGCCTAGAGACTTCATTACCTGACGTTATGAAGTGGCGTGACAAGTTGCCTAGAGACTTCATTACCTGACGTTATGAAGTGGCGTGACAAGTTGCCTAGAGACTTCATTACCTGACGTTATGAAGTTGTGTGACTACCTCCATCAGTACCAATCTTCCATAACTTTAAGTTATGCACACATTTACAGCTTTACAGATCCATCTCCCATATCCTTCGAGAAACGAACACTCTAGCCACGTTGCCAATCGCATGTTTTTAAGTCCTAATAGCAAACAATAAAGGAATTAAATATCACTGGCGTTTCCTTTCTTAACTTTTATTAATAGACAGGAACGTCGGCAGAGTCCGTAAAATTCATTGGTTCAGCATATTTTCATGTAGGCATCAGCAGGTAAGCAGGTAGACAGATATATATGCAGGTAAACAGACAGACAGTATGCACACAGATAAACAAGGGGAACCAGATGAAAGCAAGAAATTGTACATATAGACACGCAAACAGACAGACAAGCAAATAGAAGCATGCAAACAGCCAGACCAGAGAATTTAAAGAAAAACATAAAGAAATCAGACAGACACGTAAACAGACAGACCATACGATTTGCAGAGAGATAAGTAAGCATACGCGGATGAACATATAGACGAAGGCAAATAGACAGGCAAACAGACATACATTCTCGTAACTACAGGAACACAGACACACATGGAGAAACAAACAGACATACATTCTCCTAACTACATAAATTCAGACACACATGGAGAAACAAACGGATATACATTTTCGTAACTACAGAAATACAGACACACATGGATAAACAAACAGACATACATTCTCCTAACTACAGGAATACAGACACACATGGAGAAACAAACAGACATACATTCTCCTAACTACAGAAATTCAGACACACATGGAGAAACAAACAGACATACGTTCTCCTAACTACAGAAATACAGACATACATGGAGAAACAAACAGACATACACTTTCCTAACTACAGGAATACAGACACACATGGAGAAACAAACAAACATACATTCTTGTAACTACATGAATAGACACATGGAGAAACAAACAGACATGCATTCTCCTAACTAAAGAAATACAAACACACACGAAGAAACAAAAAGACACACATTCTCCCAACTACAGGAATACAGACACTCATGGAGAAACAAACAGACATACATTCTCCTAACTACAGGAATACAGACACTCATGGAGAAACAAACAGACATACATTCTCCTAACTACAGGAATACAGACACACATGGAGAAACAAACGGACACACAGACACACGAATAGACAGACAAAGGAACATACAATACATTCAAATACACATGCATGCATACACACATGTAGAGAAACATACGTACAAACAGACTGACAAACAGACATACATACACACGTTTAAGAGAGGCAGGCAGATAGACGAAAAATTGGCAAACAGAAAAATAGACAGGTAATTAATACAGGCAGGTTCGTGCAGACACATAATACATGGGCTGGATAGACAGACAAGCACATGCACGAATAAACATAATAAATGAACTAGACATACAGGCAGATAGACACCCGCATTTGCAAGTTTTATAAACGAGGTATATATATAGTGTATGTATGTATGTATGTATGTATGTATGTATATATATATATATATATATATATATATATGTGTGTGTGTGTGTGCATGTGTATGTATGCGTGTGTGCATGTGTGTATGTGTGTGTGTGAATATCTGAATGTGTGTGTGTGTGTGCATATATGCAAGCCTGAGTGTGTATCTGTGTGTTTGTGCGTATGTGTGTATGTATATAATCTGACAAAGTTGTAAATGATTGTAAAGACAGCCAAACTTGGTGAGTATCTGGTATTTGTTAAATACATATGATCTGCAGGTGGCTGAAAGGTTTTGATTGATTGATTGATTGATTGATTGATTGATATCATAGGTCCATTGTCAGCAAGTATGTTTCAACCAACGTTCATGATCTCTAACACCGCCATAGCCCTGACGTCACACATACCTATACACACACACACATCACACACACACACACGCACGCACGCACACACATACACACACACAGACATAAATATATATATATGTATCCTGATTCAATTCGTGTATTTTCCAGCAGTTCAAGATCCGTTCGCAACGCTCGTGCATTTTCTTCCTACCAAATACATGGGCAGAAAATCTAACAAAAACAACCACACAGCCATTAACAATAACAGTGGCATTCATTTGTTACGCATATGGCAAGCCTAAGAGACGAGCAGATGCTGAGAATGGGCGAATCCTACGATGGCTTAGACAGACAGATGTCCCAGAACATCAGATACCAGTGATACTCTTGTGAGCGTGATGGATAATGTGTTCTATATAGATCAATGGCAAGAAAGGCTAACGTAGGGTCAGACAAAGTATGCTGATCAAACATGGTAGCCAGGTTCAGCAAAACATACTGGACAAGACTCAAACCTTGGCTTCCTCGTAGCCCTTCCTGGAAACGGGCTGTTTGTTATGGCAGCCTGGCTAATGAGTTGAGGGATCAACGTGATCCACGTAGTAGTGATCGACACGCAGATGAAGCCAAACATAGCACAATCTCCTAGAGGACCCCAGTCCACCTTCATCAGCACGCTCGGGATGCAAGAAAAGCTACAACAGCCCGTGACTTAACATCCTTATTAGGGCGCACAAATGAGTAATCCTACTCATTGTGAGCATTCAACAACAACAACAACAACAACAACATATAGATCAATGCTAGGAATGAGAAGTAAACAAATGATCACACTAGAGATATGTGAATAAAATGGTATGCGACAGAAAAATTATGTCAGGTCACGAACAATGAGATACAATCACGCATGACTTTCCTTTCTCAAGTGCACAACTGACTTAATAGGCGACCATGTCTCTGTACAACTTTGGATCCCTCGAATGCTCTGTGAAATCCCTTGTTGACGTTATCCAGTCATGTTGATAGGCTATCCATTATCGTCTTCCTTGTCCTCTCGCTCCATTGCACGTTATGTTCTGTCTTTCTTTTCTTTATTTATTCTATCATCGATTTCTAGGCCCTTTTATATTCTTAAATGTGAGCGAAATGCAGACATGGCTTGTCTGTCTTGCCCTAAGAAAGCAAGTGTCTCACATTTAGTGAATGAAGGTCGCGGTAGTGCAAAAGCAGACACTGCCGCTTGGGATAAAATGTTAAAGACATCGTTCTACCAGGTCAACTATAAAGTGTTAGAGACATCACTGTACTAGGTCAACTATAAAGTGTTAAAGACATCACTGTACCAGGTCAACTATAAAGTGTTAGAGATATCTATGTACGTGGTCTCCTATTATTCAGGAGTAGGGTGACAAGTTTCCTTCATCATCTTATTTTCTAACAGTTACTCATGTATACATTAACAGTCGCATAGATCGGAGCGCGTCTATATCGCAGAATGAGCGCTGTAGCTTTGCTACGAGAGAATAGTAGTAAACCTCTCTGGCATTCAGGCGCCAAGAGTACTCCACCTGAACACGCTGAGCAGTATATTAATTATTCATTTTATGTCCTATAGTGTGTCCTTTTTGTTATATAGTGTATCATTTTTATTCTATAATGTGTCTTTTTTGTTCTATAATGTGGCATTTTTGTTCTATAGTGTGGCATTTTTGTTCTATAGTGTGGCATTTTTGTTCTGTAGTGTGTCATTTTTGTTTCATCAACCTTCTACATCCCCACCTCCATCACCAACCGCCTCCATCACCAACTCCATCAATACCCCGATCATCAACCACTTCCATCACCACCTTTATCATCAACCACCTCCATCACCAATGACCTCCAACACCAACCACCTCCATCACCAACCAACACCATCACCAACCAACACCATCACCAACCACCTCCATCACCAACCACCTTCTTCACCAACAACCTCCATCACCAACCACCTCCACTACCAACCACCTTCTTCACCAACAACCTCAATCACCAACCACACCCATCACTTAACACCTCCATCACCAACCACCTCCACCACCAACCACCTTCTTCACCAACAACCTCAATCACCAACCACACCCATCACTGAATACCTCCATCACCAACCAACACCATCACCAACCAACACCATCACCAACCACCTCCACCACCAACCACTTTCTTCACCAACAACCTCAATTACCAACCACACCCATCACCCAACACCTCCATCCCAACCACCTCCACCACCAACCACTTTCTTCACCAACAATCTCAATTACCAACCACACCCATCCCCAACCACCTCCATCACCAACAACCTCCGTCACCAATCCCCTGTACGGACACATAAAACAACCTAAGAAAATCTGAATATTCCACTAACTTATCTGACAAAAACAAGGACGGAAACTCGTCATAATGCGGATCTGAAAAGTCAAAGGTCAGACTGTTGCATTGCTCTGCTAGGGTTTCCAATCACTCTGCTATTTTATGTATATTGTGTCTGCTTGATGTGTGTGTGTGTATGTGTGCGTGTGTGTGTATCTGTGTGTGTGTGCGCGCGTGCGCTTCATTGTCTTTCTATTTAGTTATTTATTTCCATTTGGCTTCCGCATTAGATATGTGACTGCTGTTTGTGTGAAATCCAAGGATCGTGTTCAAGATGAAGATTCTGAGAAATTCAGCTAACTTTTATTATTATTGTTATTATTATATATATATATATATATATATATATATATATATATATATAAATATATATATATATATATATAGTGTGTGTGTGTGTGTGTGTGTGGGTGTGGGTGTGTGTATGTGTGTGTGTGTGTGTATGTGTGTGTGTGTGTGTGTGCGTGCGTGCGTGCGTGCGTGCGTGCGTGCGTGTGTGTGTGTGTTGTTTTGTTTTGTTTTGTTGTTGTTGTTTTTTTTGTTTTTTTTGATCAGACATGTTTGTCGTTCAAGCAATACATACTGGCCGGCCAACACCCTCACCTCGGCGTCCTAGTAGCCCTCTCTAGAAGCGAGCTATTTTCATGACAGCCTGGCTAACGAGGTGAGGGATCGATGTGATCCCCGTAGTAGTGAGTGACACGCAGATGAAGCCAAGCATAGCACAACCAGCCTGAAGGATCCCGGTTCTCTTTTCATCAGCCCGCTCGAGATGTGAGAAAAGCTACTGCAACCCGCCACGTATCGTGTTTTCAGGGCGCACAAAAGAGTTACCTACTCATTGTGGGAATTCGCAAACAACAACAACACTAATTATATAAATACCCACCGAACCGATACATATGCTAGCGTCGCTGGAAGCTGAATGATAGATAGCAGACCTCACCACACACATACGCAAAAACGAGCTAAGCACAATCGCTTTGCAGAGCCCAGCCCTGTGCTCTAAAGGAAACATCCCTTGAGGATATATCTACCTCGGCCATCTTCTTATCATGGAAAATAACTTAAGACCAGAGACTACCCGGCACCCACGAGCTGGTTGGGCTGACTTAAAAAAACATCAGACTACGGGCAGAAATATTCGATTGAATGGTCTTACCAACGCTATGATACGGAAGTAAGACCTGGTCTCTGACCAACACCAAAGAATAACCAACAAAGAACAGCACATGCCTCGCTTCAGTGCCGTTTCGTGGTCGTATCACTTAGGCAACAGCGCTAATTGGCCAACACAACAGTAAATTGGTGTAATGTCACACGTGGAGAATGCCCTACAGTATACCAACAACTCCCAGCACCGCTAGGCTGGCCATGTAGTCAGAAGGAAAGATTGATGCTGGAGCACAACAACCACACTGTCTTTGGTACTCGCGCGACTCAAATACACCTTCTGGAAGATATCCCCTAACACCCGCCACTCCCACCCCCTCTCCTCCGTCTGGGGCACGATTCGCTTCATTCGCGGCGAGCCTGAAACGAGCAAGTTAACCATCCACTGGATAACCCGTCCCCTACACAGAACTGACTAGAACCCACACAAGACAATAGAACGATGTACAGCTCGAGAGAAGTGCGCATTCCGGCAACTACGAATATGTACAAGCGATGAGGCTTGCACAAGGGCAACCAGCCTTGTAAGATGTACAGGTCGACTAAAACCAAGATTAGATATGCTATCTTTTTGTGTGTGTCTCTAATCTAAGAATTGTGTTCATTATGAAGATTCTAACAATTGTTATTATTATTATTATTATTATTATTAAACCCTAGTAGCAGTAGTAGTAGTAGTAGTAGTAGTAGCAGCAGTAGTAGTAGCAGCAGTAGTAGTAGCAGTAGCAGTAGTATATATATATATATATATATATATAAGTATGTGTGTGTGTGTGTGTGTATGGATAAAATGTACAAGCAACAAGATAGGGAGGCGTAGTGAGTCAGTCAGCTAGCGGATGTGTGAATTAGAGTGTGAGCTAGTGAGTGGGTTTGTATGTGTAAGTTGATGAATAGTTAAGTGAATAGGTGTATTAATGAATGAGTGATTAGTTTAGTGAGAGAGTGCTGATTGGGTTGTTGATTGAGTGAGTGAGTGAGTCAGTGAGTGAGTGAGTGAGTGAGGGAGGGAGGGAGGGAGGGAGTGAGTGAGTGAGTGATTAACGGCCTACTGATTTGCTGACTTACTGACTGAACTAAACTGGTATCTGCATCGCAAACTAAAATCAAATTATTCTCATACAAGGATACTCTCATCTAGCAGCTTCAAGTCAATGCTCAAAATTTGATTGTCCTGAAACAGAATTCCCCAGGCATTCTCAAATACAAGTGGCTTCAACTCTAATAACTATAAGGGATGTATTTAGTCAACAATGGGTACATGGCCCTCCCGAAGTAAGTTATATTTGACAGGACAGCTGCATCATTCAAAGCGTGTCATAAAGGCCAACTAACACGAGTTTAGCTTGAGGCTAGCAAACTCATCATGTGTAACAGTTCCCGTCGGAGCAGAGAGTTTAGGACAGGGGTGATATGGTTGCTGATAACAAATGTACCTGAATGCGTGTCAAGGTCACTCACCGTCTCAACAAAGGAGAACCGAGTTGGGGCAAAGAATGTGGACAGGTAGGAGCTGACCACTGGCCTTCCGATTTAGGTAGGGAGAGAATGATAGACAGACGGATTGGCAGCGGGGATTGCTGCGAGAGAATGAGTGACAGGTGTGCAAAGTGTTTCGTTCCAATAAGACTGAATATAGCCATCCCCTGAGATCCATTGGTCAAGATCTGATTTGCTTGAGTGTATATAACTCGAGACAAAGTTTAGCTCAGGAGGGTGGATGAAGAGGAGGGATAGAGAGATGAGAGCGAGAGAGAGAGAGAGAGAGAGAGAGAGAGAGAGAGACTGAATTTAGATAGTATGTTTAACTCACCGACTTAGATAGAGGAGCGATTGATAGATTGTTGCACGAATGTTAGTGATAGAACAGGATCGCTCAAGTAGGTGTGTGCGTTTTGTATTAAGTGATAATCTGAACGTTGTGTTGTAAGCAGGACACAATGTGAACGAGGTATGTCCAGATCGCCCGCCTGAGGGGATTTGAGTGAGGAAGAGTATTTGATAAGGTGTGTTGAGGACGCAGTTAAGGTGAGGTGTATGTGATGTAATTGCAAGACAATATAACTGGGTTTAGATAGTTGGGAATTCCATCAATAGCTTATGCTTAAAATTTCCGCTTTATTTAATATTTATATTAACTTATATATAATATAGGAATAATTAGTCAAGATGATATGTATTGAATTGTGTTTGTAATTCCACTACTCATATTTATGATATGAATATTATGTAATAAATATGCTATCTGATGTGTGCTATATTATTTGAAGTGTGTGGTCATGATGATGTGGATGAGTGTGAGAATGTATGTACAATTATTGCTGGGAAACTGTCATTTTACATGTTCGGACACATGATTCATTCGGTTCGAAAAGGTGAATTACTCAAAGTCAAAAGGTGGATCAAATACAATCAAAAGATGAATAAAATAAAATCAAAAGGTAAATAAATCAAAATCAAAAGGTGAACCAATCAAAAGATAAATCAATAAATTAAAATCAAAAAGTAATTCAAATAAAATCTAAATGTGAATCAATCAAAATCAAACGGTGAATCAATTAAAATCAAAAAATGAATCAATCAAAACCAAAGAGGAATAAATCAAAATCAAAAGATAAATCAATTTAAATTAAGAGATGAATAAAATAAAATCAAGAAATTAATCAATTCAAAATGTAAAGGTGCATTAACGATTAACCAATACACAAATGGCTCTATGGTGGTATTTGTGATTGGTCAAGAACCTGGGAAGATCATATCAGGGGCCCAAATACGACAGCATACTGAACATAATTAGTTAAATCAATTTGGTAGAAATATTGATTTTTGGTGACATGACTTACGTAATACCGTTCATCACCATGCAACTATTGTCAATATATGTCCTTCTACCAAAATCTCACATTTCTTTTATATGTTTTCTCTTTTTTAGTGCCAATGATTCTCTTGTGGAAACATAAATATTTTGCATTTTTATGAGTAGTCGAGAGGCAAAGTACTCGACGCACTACTGTAGACACAGCTGTAAATTAGTATCTGGCTTTCTGTTTTATAATGAAAGGTAGTGAAGAAAGCGAATTGACTTCCCAACTCATAAACAGCCGAGACATAGTACAAGGAAGTCTTACACACTTCATCCCCTACACTAGTGCCTCATTTGGGACTACATTGACCTTGATTGTTTAATACCCATCGTTTAAAAATGGTTTCGTCCCATATCCCACATTGTGATGTCACTCACGTTAAGGGCCATATGATGAAGATCGGTAAGCCGAATGTTACCCGTGGGCCACGTTTTTTGAGACACCTACTATGATATTAAATACAGACTGTCTTGTCACCATCGCACTGAGACACCAGCATAATATCAGGCTACACCGAGGTAATGGCGGTCTAAAGCTGGCGACTTATTGTCTAGTGTGACCAGATCCTCATAAAAAGGCTGTAGAAATTCTCTTTTAAGAGAGATCTCACACCGGTATCTCTGTTAATAAACCCCAGGGACTTTTGTTAAAAGTGCGCTACTCTTTGACAGCAAATACCTGTCTTTGAGACTTCCCAGTTGTTATTGACGATAACACACGCATGGGACAAGCTTCAGAACAGTTGTATGTTGTATTCGTATTAAAGTTTGCCTGAGGAACAACATTTCATTTGTATCATTGTGATGTATCATGTTTGAGTGTGATGTTTCATGTTTGAATGTGATCTATCATGTTTGAATGTGATGTATAATGTTTGAGTGTGATGTATCATGTTTGAGTGTGATGTATCATGTTTGAGTGTGATGTATCATGTTTGAGTGTGCATGTTTGAGTGTGATGTATCATGTTTGACTGTGATGTATCATGTTTGAGTATGATGTATCATGTTTGAGTGTGATGTATCATGTTTGAGTGTGATGTATCATGCTTGAATGGGATGTATCATGTTTGACTGTGATGTGTCATGTTTGAGTGTGATGTATCATGTTTGAGGGTGATGTATCATGTTTGAGTGGGATGTATTATATTTGAGTGTGATGTATT
Organism: Ariolimax columbianus; assembly: GCA_036924085.1. NCBI lineage: Eukaryota > Metazoa > Mollusca > Gastropoda > Stylommatophora > Arionidae > Ariolimax > Ariolimax columbianus. The sequence goes on along the minus strand of JAVGWX010000011.1, from coordinate 79,487,903 downwards.
ATGTTTGAGTGTGATGTGTCATGTTTGTCTGTGCGCTGTTTTATTCGTCATCGTTAGTCGTATTTCTTTATTCAATATGTGTTGGTGAGCGCGTGGAGATGCTTAATAATTGGAATGTTGCCTGGCGTTCGGGTTTTTATTGTACCTGTCATAGATTACTGTAAAGTTGTTCATTATCTGATCTGTCGTTTGATTTTCATTGTAAGCGTCTTCAATATTTCAGCTCTATTATTCAATCCCAGAGCGAGATTACAAGTGAATTCAAACCAGCGTGTGCAGGATCATTCACTACTTGTTCAATAAATTGAAAATCAGATGCACCGACATGATCAGGTGTGGCAAATACGAGGAAACAGTAAAACATGTTATCCGAGTCTGCCGACTCCATCAGAGGCGCAGAGTGGCAATTTCGTTCTGTCCAAACATTTCTGAGAAAAAGCGAAGCCTCAAACGGACCGCTAGGTTTATTATGGGGATAGATGTGATTATATCAGAGTAAACGAGAATGAACAAAAAGAAAAATGTCCGTTATCATAAATCTCAAGCCTCGTGTAAGTTGAGAAATAATCAGTACCCGTATTGTTGAGTCAGTTACAACAAACCAAGTGCCCGTATTGTTGAGTCAGTTACAACAAACCAAGTGCCCGTATTGTTGAGTCAGTTACAACAAACCTCGTGCCCGTATCGTTGAGTCAGTTACAACAAACCCATTACCGGTATTGTGGAGTCAATTACAACAAACCAAGTGCCCGTATTGTTGAGTCAGTTACAACAAACCCAGTGCCCGTATTGTTGAGTCAGTTACAACACACCCAGTGCCGGTATTGTTGAGTCAGTTACAACAAACTCTGTGTCCTTATTGTTAAGTCAGTTACAACAAACTCAGTGCCCGAATTGTTAAGTCAGTTACAACAAACCCAGTACCCGTATTGTTGAATCAGTTACAACAAACTCAGTGCCGGTATTGTTGAGTCCGTTACAACAAACTCAGTGTCCATATTGTTAAGTCAGTTACAACAAACCCAGTGCCCATACATTATTGAGTCAAATAAGACAACTAAGATCAAAATTAGTGTTCGCTTCGATAACGAAATAAGCAGACGCTGACAAGCAAGCAGCCGATAACGAAATAAGCAGACGCCTGACAAACAAGCAGCCGATAACGAAATAAGCAGCCGATAACGGACGTGAACATGGAATATCGTCTTCAACAGTTTTTCTCAACGTTGGCCATATGGTCAATCAGTGGACCACTAGACAATTTCCTGAATGACCACGGGAAATAACAAACAACTGTGAGGTCTTGGCGTTGTGTGACTGGACCACACATAAAATGTTTGCTACCGAATATCATTTTTGTTAGATAAACATTTGATTTTAATTTTAAGACTAATAAGCGGGACAATATACTGCTATGACATACATATGTTGTCATTTTTGTTTTTGGCATTAGCTACCAACTGTTACACTCCGGCATGCCACTGTTCCCACATTTACGACACGCCACTGTTCCCACATTTACGACACACCACTAGATTCACATTTACAATATCTAACTAGTCACATATCTACAGCACGCCCGACACCTCACATTTACAGCATGCAACTACCTCTACATTAGGACACACCACTAACCTCACCTTTACAGGACGCAGCTACCTCTACATTAGGACACACCACTAACCTCACCTTTACAGCATGCAACTACCTCTACATTAGGACACACCACTAACCTCACCTTCATAGGATGCAACTACCTCTACATTAGGACACACCACTAACCTCACCTTTACAGCACGCAACAACCTCTACATAAGGACAAACCACTAACCTCACCTTTACAGGACGCAACTACCTCTACATTAGGACACACCACTAACCTCACATTGACAGGACGCAGCTACCTCTACATTAGGCCACACCACTAACCTCACATTGACAGGACGCAGCTACCTCTACATTAGGACACACCACTAACCTCACATTGACAGGACGCAGCTACCTCTACATTAGGACACACCACTAACCTCACATTGACAGGACGCAGCTACCTCTACATTAGGACACACCACTAACCTCACATTGACAGGACGCAGCTACCTCTACATTAAAACACACCACTAACCTCACATTGACAGGACGCAGCTACCTCTACATTAGGACACACCACTAACCTCACATTTACAGGACGCAGCTACCTCTACATTAGGACACACCACTAACCTCACATTTACAGGACGCAGCTACCTCTACATTTATAGCATGCAAACTAGCTCAAAATTGACGGCACGCACTTCGACAGGCGAAAGACAGCAAATTTACATTCTCAAATTAAATCTGCCAATGTTTCATCCAATCCAACATTTATAATGTCCCTAGTTTAGAGTCATCGTTGCTTACACATGCAGACGTTGTTTTATGTGTGTCAGTAAGTTTTATTTCAGTACTTTTATTCATCAGCTTGGTTAGTACAAACACATTTTTAGTTCAATATTATTCAAAGCAATCTCAAGCAAAAACTTTTAGCGAAATAGCCACAGCTTATTTATTCACGGATTAATTACGGATATGAAAATGATAAATTGAGTAATTATTATGGCAGTTCGGATTTTGATTATTTTGTGTGGGGAAATTATGTAAGTTTTTTTTATAAAAACAACATTACTCTAAATTTAAAGTAAGATGTTTAAAAATGATAAAATATGTGAGGACATTGAGACCTAAGTAATTATGTTTTTAATTTAATAAAGAAGCCATGTACCTTAAAATTTGATGTTGTTATAGAACACTGACAGTTAAACGAAATATTGAGAATTTCTAATTCTAACATAAGTAACACTTTCAATTTCAATATAACTAACATAACAATCCCTTAATAACAGTGTGCATTCCTCTTTCCGGCCTCATCGACATCGTTTGCTTTCTTGCTAGTTGTAAATCTAAACTTATTAACATCAATCAGAGAATAGAAAGTCCTTCAGAATCAAAGAGAATAAAAGTTAATTACAATTAAACATAGATAGATACATATAACCATAGTTCAGGGAAAGGAAGTTTAGTAAGTGTAAGTCTAATCATTTCTACCTATATTAATTAGCAATTGTCCGTCTGTATTTCCATCGTTTGCGAGGGAGATTTGATTGGCTGATCTAATATCATGATTTCATCATAAGTTGTTCAAAGTGGCTCATGGTACAATACGAGATCTTGCCAGGGATAATTATTAAAGGATATCGATTGGTAAATGAGGCAGCTCTGAATTTAAAAGAAGCGTATTATAATCTTAATCGGTGTCAAGGGGTAGAGATGGGGTGCTTGAAACGCGGAAAGCAGAATGTGGGAAGAGATGGGTTGTGACCTAATTTTCGTTTAGCTCGATGTTTGGCACGAGACACAACAATATGGGTCGATGCATGAGATCATTCTGAAAGCCGTTAACATAGTTCTGATTCTGAAACAAGCATGAACGAGATGAGATGGGGAAGGTGATGACGTGCGAATGGAGGTTTGAGGGAGATATGAACTGAGAATGATGGGCGGGTTGAAGGAATTGGCGATTTGAAATGGAGGTATTGAAGGGAGAAGACATGAGCGGATTTGACAGTGTGGGGATGAGAGGAGAGAGAGAGAGTGTAGTGGTGATATTGGAAGGACTGCGTAAAATGGAAAGAGCCTTTCATTGTTAAACTGCTGTTGCCTTTTTTCATAGTGTACAGTTGGACTGACGGACAGATAAGATGCATGCGGCTGCTCAAACAATACATAATTCATTATAATGTGTTTTGTAAAACTCAGATTTAGTTGCATCATAATTTACAAACCATTTTATTTGTTTCTCTCTTTTTTAAGGTTCTGTAAATACTTGTTCAATGATTTCAATTAGTTCGGCTTTGATTGAAACCATAGAAAAAATGTAGCTCTGTGAACTCGTCTAATTAAAAAAAGGTATTGAAGGATGTTATCATTATCTTCTGCCCTGATGGTTCCATGCAAGTGCTTGTAGTGTAAAGCTCAATGCAGGTTTCAGCAGTGTGTGTCCAATTTATCCTCAATTTTATTGATTGATTTCAAGCTATATTGGACGTAAAGATGACATCTTTCACATGGTGGTATTGAGGACCTTATCAAACCACCGAACTGATGTCTAAGATTCCATGAACGATCGATTCTTGTATAAATGTTTAAACAAGAGGTGCAGCGTCACACAATTTGTAGTATAGAGATTAAAGCAGAATGTGCGGTTGTTTTAATCATGTTTTTTGCAATAATAATATTTGTTTCACGTTATTAAAAATTAACTTCAGTTCATCATCATCACGTAGCATGTCCTTGGCAGAATGACGCTCACATCACAGTCATTGAATAGGTATCTCGATCAGCAGTCAGTCTACTCGCCTGCTCCATGTTCATGTTTAGGGTGTCCTTGGGGTCTTGTGTCCATCTACGTCTTGGTCGACCTCTGCCTGGTCTTCCTTGAACAATGCCCTTCAGAACTGCTTTTGTCTAGTCCGTCATGCTGCTTAATGTGGCTGAAAAACCTCAGTTTCCAAGACATGACGTGGTTTATAAGCCAGTCGTCTTCGACACTCAGATCTCGCATGATAGCTTTATTTGTGTATTTCCTTACCCAATGTATTCTGATGATTCTTCTGTATCATTTTGTCTCGAAAGCTCCCATACTCCATCTTAATATTTTTGTGATGGTCCATGTCTCGCATCCGTATAATGCCACCCAGAATACGCATGTTGTGAGATCTTCAATTTTAATTATTTGTTAGTATTGTGCCACAGATTGTGCATACTATTCGTTGTTTGCATCGCTGTGGACAATCGTCTCCTTATTTTCCATGAACAGTCCCCATCATTTGTCATCAAAGAGCCAAGGTATTCAAAGTAATCCACCTGTTCGATTTCTTCACTACCAATAGTGATCTTGGGTTGAGGTCTGTGTTTGCCAATGGACATTATCTTGAGGTTTGTTTTAATATTAAAGAAAATATTTTGATCTTCACTGTGCTTCTAAGCGGACGTAACCAATTGTATCAGGCCCTCAACGCTGATTGAGAGCAAAACTGTCGTCTGCATATCTTAGTTCTCCTCTGATATTCTCCGCGTATATGTTGAATAAGTAGGAGTAGGGAGAGGGAGGGGGGGGGGGGGGGGTTGATGCAGCCTTTCCTAACACTTTTGTGGATCTCAAGCCAATCTGAGGTGCCTTTGCTGATTAACCTCAGTTACGCAATAATAAAACCCAGCACAATATGGAAATGTTTAAAATACAGTATGCAAATAGCAAATGGAAGATGGTTGGTAAAAAAGTTCAAGAAATGTCAAATATGGATGACAGAAGGCATTTTAATTAAAATTACAGAATGAAAGAACACTCTAGTATTTGCACAAATAAATATTAGAGACGTATGTAAGATGTATAGACAGAAACATGAAACGTGCATTTCTTTTTAAACATGCAAAGTGATAGATTTTTTTAAAATTAAACACAAAACCAATTATTTTCATGAAAAAGTAAGAATCATGTCAAATCATAAATATGATGTAAAATGAGAAGGGCGCGAAGAAGGGTGTATTAAAAAATGAAAACGGCGAAATTATATTTGATATGGCAGATATTTCAACGAGATGGGCAGAAAATGTCAGTGATCTATTCTATGAAATAATAGGTAAAAATCCACAGGTACAAAAACGCCCAAAATTCACTAATCAGAAGTAGACAAAGCAATCAAAATGATGAAACAAAGTACGGCTGCAGGGCCAGGCAAAGTAAAAATTGAAATGATGAATCGATCACAGAACTTTGCCATAGACACAATTTCGAAACTGTGCAATTATTTATATATATATAAATTGATTGATTGGCTCTTTCTGTCTTGTCAGACGATAGTAATTGTGCTTTGGAAAAAAAGGAATGCAGCTACAGTCCATTACGGTAGCGAATGTGACTCGTAAGACCAATCCCAGCAGAGAAGCGTCTTCCACAGTGTGTGCAAAAGTCAGGACCGTTTGCGGCATCGCATGGCGTGTCTTCTCAAACTCTGAGTCTTTAGCCTATCCACGATCAGTATCTCCTTTGTCTGTATTCCATGCTTAATCCTGCCCCCTCCATGTAACACGATTCATGTCGTCCTGTTCCTATGATTCCAAATCGATGCCTGCATCATTCATATCCCGCTTGCATACATTCTTGTACCGAAATAGTGGCCGGCCCCGAGACGTTTTCCCGAACTGTAATTCCCCATAGATAAGATATTTTGGTATTCTGCAATCATCCATCCTCCGAGTGTGTCCCAGCCATCGGTGCCTTCAAAAACTAAGCATGGAAAAGATTGTGACAGTACCTGTTCTCTCCAACACCTCTGCGTTGGTGATCCTGTCTTGCCACCCAACCCCCAGGATTCTGCGCAGGCACCTCATGTGATAGCTGTTTAGCTGCCTCTTCTGGTGCATATAGGTAGACATGTGATAGCTGTTTAGCTGCCTCTCCTGGTGCATGTAGGTAGACATGTGACAGCTGTTTAGCCGCCTCTTCTGGTGCATGTAGGTAGACACGTGATAGCTGTTTAGCCGCCTCTCCTGGTGCATGTAGGTAGACATGTGATAGCTGTTTAGCCGCCTCTCCTGGTGCATGTAGGTAGACATGTGATAGCTGTTTATCCGCCTCTTCTGGTGCATGTAGGTAGACATGTGATAGCTGTTTAGCCGCCTCTTCTGGTGCATATAGGTAGACATGTGATAGCTGTTTAGCTGCCTCTCCTGGTGCATGTAGGTAGACATGTGACAGCTGTTTAGCCGCCTCTTCTGGTGCATGTAGGTAGACACGTGATAGCTGTTTAGCCGCCTCTCCTGGTGCATGTAGGTAGACATGTGATAGCTGTTTAGCCGCCTCTCCTGGTGCATGTAGGTAGACATGTGATAGCTGTTTAGCCGCCTCTTCTGGTGCATCTAGGTAGACATGTGATAGCTGTTTAGCCGCCTCTTCTGGTGAATGTAGGTAGACATGTGATAGCTGTTTAGCCGCCTCTTCTGGTGCATGTAGGTAGACATGTGATAGCTGTTTAGCTGTCTCTCCTGGTGCATGTAGGTAGACATGTGATAACTGTTTAGCTGCCTCTCCTGGTGCATGTAGGTAGACCATGTCTCAATGCCATAAAGAAGAGTGCTGAGGACACAGGCCTGGTAAACAAGTGATTTTGTTTTAACAGTGAGCTTCTTGTTCTCCCAGACCCTTTTTTTGTTAATCTGCTCATTGATGTTGCTGCCTTGATATTGATCTCTTGGTCTAGGGATAGCTTATTATTGACTGAGGATCCCAAGTGCGTAAAATGATTTACTACATCGAGAACCTCGTCATCAATGGAGATTACTGGTGGTTTGTTTTCACCCTAGACCACAACTTATGGTTTTCCTTTTGCTGATTGTTAACCCGAACACCCAGCAGGCATCCGAAAATGAAGGTAATAAGAGTCCTCCTCTTAGTCGTAATTGCGGCATCATCCGCAAAGAGCAGTTCGCTCATCAGCACCATGTTTATTTTGGTCTTGACTTTCAGCCTTTGGGAATTGAATTGGCCACCATTTTGGCGAGAACGAATGAAAATACAAACTTCCAAGCCACGACATGCATGCTTCAAGAGAAGTGAGAAATATATTCTAAAGAGGGTTGGAGCAAGTACACAGCCTTGTTTTACTCCGCACTTAATTGCAAACTCCTCTGAGAACGCACTGTCAAAGTTGTTGGTGCCTTACATGTCAGTGTGGAACGACTCAATAATACTCAAGAGAATCTGTGGCCAACCAATCCTCCTGAGCGCTTTGAACAGACCCATGCGACTGACCAAGTCAAATGCCTTCGTGAGATCTGTGAAAGCAATATACAATGGTTGCTTTTGTTCTCTGCATTTCTCTTGCAACTGTCGTAACGAGAATATCATATCTGTGGTAGACCTATCCCGCGAAAACCGAACTGTGACTGTTGGTAAACCTGGTCATCGAGGATCTGCAGTCTGCGCAGAACAATTCTGGCAAGTATCTTCCCAACGGTACACTGTAGTTCTCCTCTGTAGCTTCCTCTGTAGTTGTTGCAGTCACTCCGGTCCCCCTTGTTCTTGTACAAGGTTACAATGCTCAAATCTTTGAAATCCTGCGGGACCTGTCCTTCACGCCAGCATAATGGTATCTTCTGTTATGTACACCTGTGGGGCAAGTATGCCCTTTCCACTCTTGATAGTCTATATTGGGATTCCAGCTTTTTCTCGAGCCTTGCCCGAAGCAAGATCAGCAATAGCACAGTTAACTTTTGACATAGCTGGCAATGAGTCCAGATGGTCCATAGTTGGCATGGCCTCGATGGCATTGAGGGCATCTTCTATTTGTTCTGTCTCGCTTAAGTAGAGTTCAAGATAGTGCTCTAGCCATCTGTCTAACTGCTTCCTCTTATCATTGATGATCTCCCCAAATAAAGCTTATATTTTAATATATATATAACACATGAAACACGCCCAAAGACTTGAAGACATCAATATGTATCATATTGCCTGAAAAATCTCAAGCAGTGAATTGTACAGATTATTTAACTGTTGAATCACATGACCAAAATACTCCTTAAGATTATACAGGAACGAATTAAAAATAAATTAAAAATTAATTAGATGAAGAGCTGTTTGGGTTTCGAAAGATGAATGGAACGAAAGAAACAATATTTTGTATGAGAATTTTGGCAGAAAAGTATACAGATGTACGAAAGAGTATCTAAATGTGTTTCAAAGACTATAGCAAAGGATTTGACAACGTCCAGCATGAAAAGCTAATAGAGTATCTCCAAGCATTTGATCTAGATGGATAGGACATCACTCTACTCAGGGGACCGTGTGGTCTCGAGGTAAGACAAGACGTCGGCCTCGGGTGATGGAGGTCGCGGGCTTAAATCACGGTGGAGGCCAGGCGAGATGATTTTCACGTCGACTTTCTGGTATTTCCCCGAATCTTTTGAAAGTAGAGATCGGACGCCCGAGTGCAGTGTCGCGCACGTTAAAAATTCCTTTGCAGTTGGAAATCGAAAAGAGTAGTCTTAACAGCCACTGCCCGGGCAAAATTCAAAATTATTTTTAAAATGTACCCAATCTATTACTGTACCTTGCGGTGCTACGCAGTTCCTGCAATGTGCTGAGATTCTCCAAGAATATGAAGAAGAACAGAGCAGTTATGGATTAAGACGGAAATAGCTATTCCCCATATATTTATATTTATAATAATACATTAAACAGCACGAGAGAAACTTCTGTCAAAGCAGATATCTCATATCTTACAAACGAGAATAATTAAATGCTATGTGCATTCAGTTTTATTGTAGGGAATAGAAACCTCGACCTTTACCAAGAAAATGTAGAAGAGCATTGAGACCTTTATAATGTATGGTATTCACAAGGCTTGGATAAGTTTCTTGGAATTATAGGAAAACCAATAATGAGGTTCTGGAATAACTCAAAGTGGAACATTTACTTCTGAAGGAAATAAAAGACAGAAAAATAAAATATTTTCATCATGTCAAGCGACAGGATAGTCTGCTGAAGGTTATATTGGAGGGACGAATGGAGCACAAGAGAGTCAAAGTGCGACAGAGGTACAGATAGACAGACAACATTAGATCTGGTCGGGACACAGTTTGACTGCGTGTACCAGCCTGACGCGAGACAGATACAGCTGGAGAGAAACTTCTGTCAACCTCCAATGCGGAGACGGAACTATATTATGATGATGATGTGTTGATAGTAAAAGATGTGCGAGACAGGAAAATGTTCTATAGTGATGTCATCTCCTGGGAGATGCTTGCACAAAACCGAACCACTAGTATCTAGACTTGCTATCTAGACTATTATTAGTATTATTATTATTATTATTAAATATATTCATCATTACCAAATAGTGCGGAGATGTGGGCGGTTAGCAAATCGTTCAAGGACAAAATATGAGCCTTTGCAATGTGGATATACAGTAGAATGGGTCGTCGCATTTCGTGGAGAACAGGCATACTTATGAAAAAGTCCTGTAAATATTAGGAATGGAAATGGAAATGTTAAAAAGCATACGAATTAGGCATATAAAATATTTGGACATATAAAGCTGCATGATACACTACTGAAAACAATACTGAATGAGAAGATTGAAGGCAGGCGGAGAAGAGAAAGACAGCGTTTATAAATGGAAGAACAACACCAAGGAATAGGCTAATAATAGTCTGTCGGAGTGTACCATCAAGTCAAGAAAAAAAGGATAATGTAGGTCCACTGCAGTCAAATCTCGATGCGGAAACGGCACACTTGACCTCAGCAGCATCACATTGGCATACATTGTATCTACCTATTTGTCCTGCCGAAGAAGGATGTGTCGGACCGAAAGGTGGAAATGTCGCAACCAAGCTGTAAACTAGCGACACAACGCATTCCGTTCTCTGGACTATATCCTGCTACGTGCAAAGCCCTATTCAAGACTTTATAGTAGGAGATTGAGAACAAAACAGAAGTAGAAGAAGAAGACAAAGAAGAAGAAGAAGAAATGAAAGTGGAGAAAAGCAAATGGAATTGTGTACCGAAAACAATCTTTCCATCTCAAATATGCTCTATAAACAAAACCCCAGCCGTAGACTTCCCGGGATGGGAAAAATAGAAGTCAACTAGACTACATTCGCATGCCACAAAGATGGAGATCAGGTGCAACATAGGTGTAGACACTACCAGGTGCAGACTGCGACTCAGACCACCACCTACTAGTCGCGGACATCAGGATAAGACTGAAAAAAACCTGTTGAAATGTGCTAGACGAATTCGCTATGACGTCAGCCGAATATCCCTATAATATACAATAGAGGTACCGAATACGTTTTCGATGCTCATGGCAGTGCAAAAAGTTGTGACACATGATGAACTCGCAACACATGCAGGAAATACTCGCATCTCATCTACAAGTAGCATTATACCTAGACAACGACACAAACGTCAGAGTTTAAGTTTTAGTATTAATCGACCTGTACCACTGCAGGGCATAAGCAACTGTGCAGGTCCCATCTCTGATGTGAGCTGAATGAGTTATATCAGAGTTACATCACAGAAAAAACCATGAGACTTACTGAAGAAAGAAAAACACTTAAAACATTGGAAAGAACGCAGTAGCGACAAATACAGAAACAGAACAAGAGAAATTAGAAGCGAGATCCAGAAGGACAATAAACAACATTTATTGCACACGTGTAGCAGAATATAAGAGAGATGCAGAAGGACACGAAACAAAACAAAATGGACACGTGTAGCAGAATAGAAGAGAGATCCGGAAGGACAAGAAACAACACTTATTGGACACGTGTAGCAGAATAGAAGAGAGATCCAGAAGGACAAGAAACAACACTTATTGGACACGTGTAGCAGAATAGAAGAGAGATCCAGAAGGACAAGAAACAACACTTATTGGACACGTGTAGCAGAATAGAAGAGAGATCCAGAAGGACAAGAAACAACACTTATTGGACACGTGTAGCAGAATAGAAGAGATATCCAGAAGGACAAGAAACAACACTTATTGGACACGTGTAGCAGAATAGAAGAGAGATCCAGAAGGACAAGAAACAACACTTATTGGACACGTGTAGCAGAATAGAAGAGAGATCCAGAAGGACGAGAAACAACACTTATTGGACACGTGTAGTAGAATAGAAGAGTTACAAAAACAAAGAAAAGAAAAATATGCGTTCAAAGAAATAAAAAATACTAAAAGGCGAATTAAAATCGGCATTACATATCTTATACGATAAAGATGGCAATGGACTGACAGAAAGCAAGGACATATTCCAATGATGAAAAGACTACTGCAGAGAAATATATGAAAACACCGGAGGCGGCTCCAACACAGCGCCTACGGCACCTTATTGGGAGCAGGAACCTAGTAAAGAAGAGGTCCTTTCCGCAATCCAAGGTTTGAAGAAAGGTAAATCACCAGGATGCGATGATATACTCTTTTAATTTATTCTAGAAGAAAGAAAAATCTCACCGTAGCAAACAATCGGATGCAGCAGGCCCTAACATCGTTGGAGGAGTGGGCGAAATCATGGCTGGTCAAAATAAATGAAGAACAAACAACATGTACGATATTCTCGCTTTCAAATAAACCCCAGAACACCAAAATGAGTCTTTACGGCAAATGTCTGCGGCCTAACGACAAACCAAACTACTTGGGCGTCACATTTGATCGGCGCATGACATGGAAAAGTCAGATCGAGAGAAACCGACTGAGAGCCAGACAAAGAATGGCAGTCATGAGGAAACTTGCTGGCACAAGCTGGGGAGCAGACGAAAGAATACTATAGAAACTGTACACTGGAATCCATGATCGGCAGAAGAGACTGCAGAGCCCAACAGTAAGCAGAGAAACTAAGAAGACTGACAGATCATCCAATGCAACAGAGACTAAATAGATTTGGAAAAGGGAAACTAAAGCGGAGAAACTTTGCAGAATTAGCCAAAGCAAAGATGAGAGAAGACCCATGAACACCATAACAACACCAAACCCCATCCCTACTGTACGCAAACCCACATGGAAGCAGCATATCATTCCGGAGGTGGTAGAAAATATACCAGGTATTGGAAACAAGAACAGCCAGACTGAACAAGAAAGGAGAGACATAACCCTGAGGTACATAGCGGAAAACTACCCAAGCATGGACTGGACCCATGCATACACCGACGGTTCTGTAACAAACACAACACAGAATGGAAGGGAAGGGGTATTCCTGAGCCTCCCAAATGGTAGAAAAATAACACTGTCAGTGGCAACTGGAAAATTCTCAAGCAATTTCAGAGCGGAGGCAGAGGCACTGAAGGCTGCAGTAGAAGCAGTGCTGACAGGCGAAAGCAATGAAAGCCATATAGTCCTGGTTACAGATGCCCTGGCCGTGGCTACAGCACTAACAAGCCAGAAAAATACTGAACTTAATGATTTAAGAGCAGTACTCTGTTAACTATGCCAGCAGTCCGCACCAAAAAAAGTAGTGGCACAGTGGGTTCCATCCCACTGTAACATCCAAGGCAACGAGGAGGCAGACAGACTGGCAAAAGAATGCCAGAATATATCACTCGCTATGTAGGATGGACTGGCACAGTGCAATATGGCAAAGAGCATGGACAAGATATGTGTGTGTTTCTCTTCACAAGAAAGACGATTTGAAGCAATGCACCAATTATCGAACCATCGCTTTAAAAGGCATGCCAGCAAAATCCTTTTACTGATCACCATGAAGAGGCTGAAAACAAGCTCCAGGGGGAGGTCCATGAAGCACAGGCAGGTTTTAGAAAAGGTAGAGGCACGAGGGACCATATCTTTAACATAAGATGTATTATAGAAAAATGTAGAGAGTACAATGTTGACCTACACACTTGCTTTATAGATTACACGAAAGCATTTCACTGTGTAAATTACCAAGCGTTGTGGAACATAATGAGAAACATTGGGTTCCCAACGCATTTGATTCACTTGATCGAATCACTAGGAACAACAAGCTTCGGTCACAATAGCTGACGAAATGTCAGACTGTTTTGAAGTTCAAAAGGGTGTAAGACAGGGATGCATACTCCCCCCTTATCTATTCAATATGCATGCTGAATCTATAATGAATAATCAGAAAGAATGGAAAGCATGACCTTCGAGCGACTAACAATCGGTGGGAACAAGATACCAGAGATCAGATATGCAGATGACACATGTGTTCTCTCACAGAGCTCTGTCGGGACTGGAAAAGATTATCCTGTCCGTAAAACAACACAGCAGAGACCAAAATCTATACCTGAATCTAATTAAAACCAAAATAATGAGCACATGTAAGACAAAAACCAAACTTAGAGTTATTCTAGATAAAAGCAAATTTAGAAAGTCACACGTTTTGAGTACCTTGGCTCAATTATAAGTAACGATGGAGATTGACTGAAGGAAGTCAGATGGAGAATGCAATGAGTGAAATGGAAAATGCCATAAGAACATTAAAGAAAAGGAAATCTCCCGGAACAGACGGGATAACAAACGAAATGCTGATGGGGCTGGGCCAAACAGCGAAGAGGAAGCTGCTATCAGTCCCGAACCAAAGCTGGAAAAGGGGAATTGTACCCCAGGCATGGAAAGACGCAGTACTTGTACCAGTACCAAAGAAAGGAAAGGACAAAAAAGATCCAAATGGATACAGGCCTATCAGCCTACTGAGCTGTGTCGGCAAACTGATGGAACGTATGATAAACACCAGACTGATGTGGCATCTGGAAGAAAAACGAATACTAATTCCACAGCAAGCCGGCCTTAGACAGCACAGATCCACTGAGGACCAGGTCATCCTCATAGCCCAGGAAATAGAAGATGCCTACCAGGCACAGAAACACACAGTAGCGGTTTGGGTGGACCTGGAAAAGGCATTTGACAAAGTCTGGAAAGACGGACAGAATCAAGCTAAGGAGAAGTGAAGTTTGTGGGAGAATGTACAAGTGGATCAACCACTACCTCAAACAAAGAACGGCCAGAGTCCAAGTACAAGGGCAGATGAGCAAAAAGGTGACACTCGAGCAGGGAGTACCCCAAGGGGGAGTACTGTCACCCACACTCTTACTGGTGTATATAAACGACATTACAGAGAATATACCAAGAAGAGTCCATAGCTCAATGTTTGCAGACGATCTGGCTATGTGGACCTCTGAAAAGAATCTCACCATAGCAAGAAATGGGATGCAGCAGGCCCTAACATCACTGGAAGAGTGGGCGAACTCATGGCTGGTCAAAATAAAAGACGAGAAAACCACATGTACAATATTCTCGCTTTCAATCAAACCCCAAAACACCAAATTAAGTCTAAATGGCAAATTCCTGCAGCCAAACGACAGCCCAAACTAAATGGGAGTCACATTTGATCGGCGCATGACATGGAAAAGTCAGATCGAGAGAAACCGAATGAGAGCCAGAGAAAGAATGGCAATCATGAGGAAACTTGCTGGCACAAGCTGGGGAGCAGACGAAAGTATACTAAAGAAACTGTATACTGGAAGAGTGAGACCAGTTCTCGAGTATGGCATTGCGGCATGGAAAACAGCAGCAAAGGCGAACTTCGATAAAGTTAACAAACTTCAAAACCAAGCCATGAGAGTTATAACAGGAGGCATGAAGTCAACGCCAATTGTAGAACTTGAAAAGATTACAAATCTGCAATCCATGACCGACAGAAGAGACTGCAGAGCCCAGCTGCAGTCAGAGAAACTCCGAAGACTGACTGACCACCCAATGCACCAGAGACTACACAATTTGGGAAATGGGAAACTAAAGCGGAGAAACTTTGCAGAAATAGCCAAAGCAAAGATGCACGAAGATCCCATAAACGCACTAACAACACCAAAGCCCATCACTACTGTACGAAAACCTACCTGGAGGTAGGATATATTTCCAGAGGTGGTAGAAAATATACCAGGTATTGGAAACAAAAACTGCCAGACTGAAAAAGAAAGGAGAGATACTACCCTAAGCTTTATATCGAAAAACTACCCAATCATGGACTGGACCCATGCATACACCGACGGTTCTGTAACAAACACTACACAGAACGGAGGGGCAGGAGCATTCCTGAACCTACCAAATGGCAGAAAAATAACACTGTCATTCGCTACTGGTAAGTACACAGGCAATTTCAGAGCGGAGGCAGAGACACTGAGGGCGGCAGTGGAAGAAATGGTGACACATAAAGAAAATGAAAGCCATATAGTCCTGCTTACAGATGCTCTGGCCGTAGTCACAGCGCTAAAAAGCCAGAAAAACACTGAGCTTAATGACTTAAGAGCAGCACTCTGTCAACTATGCCAGCAGTCCGCACCAAAAAGGGTAGTGGTACAATGGGTCCCATCACACTGCAACATCCAAGGCAACGAGGAGGCAGACAGACTGGCAAAAGAAGGTGCAAGACTACCACAAACAGATACTAGTATGACGTACGAAGAGTCAAAACGGCTTATTAAAGCCAGATACATGACCAGATGGGAAACTGAACATACCGGCTACACAAAAAACGATGCCTATTACCAGTTGAACAGAAGAGAGCAGGTCGTTGTCTTCAGACTTCGCACTGGCCACAATAGACTGAGGTACCACCTATTCAACAAATTGAAGATAGGTGGTACCGACGAATGCCCGTGTGGTACCGAGAAAATGACTGCTGAGCATCTGCTGCAGAACTGCCCGACATACGAGGATCAGAGAGAGCAGATGTGGCCATCTCCAGTGGAACCACAAGACAAGCTCTATGGCAGTGTCGACAGCCTCAGGATGACCGCCGCTTTTTTCGAAAAAATAATGGTTACTGTCTGACTGTGTACGATGAAGAAGAAGAAGAAGAAGATGGAGAATGGCTATGGCAAAGCAGAGGTTTAAAAAAATGAGAAACTTGCGGAAGAACTCTAATCAAATGACAAACATAAAAATCCTGCGAGCTTGCATCTTCCCGGTGCCAACGTACAGATGTGAAACGTGGACTACCACACAAGCACTTAAGAAAAGGATTGAAACTTTTGAACTAAAATGCTATAGGAGGATGCTGAAAATTCCATGAAACAAAAAGGAAACATGCAGATATCCTACAAGAACTGGTTCCGAGGACAATTGGTTAGTTAACAGTTGTTCTTCTTTTTCTGCGTTCGCTCTCAATCTCCCGCTACCAAGCCCTGAACAGGGCTTTGCAAGTAGCAAGATGTAGTCAGGTGAATATAATGCGTTGTGTCGTTAGTTTACACCTTCACTGCGATTTTTGCACCTTTCGGTCCGACACATCCGTCTTCGGCAGTAGTAAACAGTATCTTGTCGAGATGGCTAAAACATGTTGGCCACATCAAACGTCATAATGGCCTGGAGAGAACGATACTGGAGGGTTAGGTTCCTGGAAAGCGGGGCAGAGGCAGGGCGAGGAGAAGCTGGACACAAGACATCACGACAAATCCTGAAGATGACAACGACAGAGGCAGCAGTTCTGGATAGAGATCGAGACTTACAGATCGGCTGTTGTGGGAGCGACCTTCTGACCAGAGATCGAGTCTTACAGATCGGCTGTTGTGGGAGCGACCTTCTGACCAGAGATCGAGTCTTACAGATCGGCTGTTGTGGGAGCGACGTTTTGGCTAGAGATCGAGAGTCTTACAGATCCGCTGTTGTGGGAGCGACCTTCTGACCAGAGATCGAGTCTTACAGATCGGCTGTTGTGGGAGCGACGTTTTGGCTAGAGATCGAGAGTCTTACAGATCGGCTGTTGTGGGAGCGACCTTCTGACCAGAGATCGAGAGTCTTACAGATCGGCTGTTGTGGGAGCGACCTTCTGACCAGAGATCGAGTCTTACAGATCGGCTGTTGTGAGAGCGACGTTTTGGCTAGAGATCGAGTCTTACAGATCGGCTTATGTGAGAGCGACGTTCTGGATAGAGATCGAGTCTTACAGATCGGCTGTTGTGGGAGCGACCTTCTGACCAGAGATCGAGAGTCTTACAGATCGGCTGTTGTGAGAGCGACGTTTTGGCTAGAGATCGAGTCTTACAGGTCGATTGTTTTGAGAGCAACGTTCTGGCTAGAGATCGAGAGTCTTACATATCGGCTGTTGTGAGAGTGACGTTCTGGTTAGAGAGTCTTACAGATCGGCTGTTGTGAGAGCGACGTTCTGGCTAGAGATCGAGTCTTACAGATCGGCTGTTGTGAGAGCGACGTTCTGGCTAGAGATCGAGAGTCTTACAGATCGGCTGTTGTGAGAGCGACGTTCTGGTCAGAGATCTAGAGTCTTACAGACCGGCTGTTGTGAGAGCGACGTTCTGGTCTGATCGAGTCTTACAGACCGGCTGTTGTGAGAGCGACCTTCTGACCAGAGATCGAGAGTCTTACAGACCGGCTGTTGTGAGAGCGACCTTCTGCAAAAGACATGCTACATGGTGATGATATCAAGAATAAAATGTTGTCGTCATATACCATTGAATATCTTGCCCACAGTTATCGTCAATGACTTCATGCCTTGTGTAATATGTCAGACCTCACTTTCAAATGGAAGCACGCGGGCATGTAAGCTGCATAACTCCCAGGAGACAATGCACAAATACAAAAGTGTAAATCATTAGATTATTTTTAAACAATTGATGGATAACTGCAAGACAAGGACAGCAGTGAAGAAGTGTTTAGTCAAAGGGCAACTAAAGTGGACAAAGGTGTACTTGCGTCCTATGAGATTTCCAAACTAATTGCTCAATTACGCAAATACAGACGAAACATTGATTTTGCTTGCAATGTCTGTGGTAATTGTAACTTTTATGAATCATAATGCACGGGGCATTATTCAGGTCATCCATTTGAGCAACCAATCAGTATCGAGACGCATTGATGAAATCGGAGATGATGTGGAGAAACAACTAGTTCCAAAACTTCAAGTTCAAACATTTACCTTACACATTGATGAATCGATGAATTGGCCTTGCAAATCGATGAATCGATTAATTTGGTTTACAAATCAATGAATTTGCCTTTCAAATAGATGAACAAATGCATTTTTCTTACAACGATAAAAGGATGAATTTGTCTTTAAAATTAATGAATCAATGAATTTGTCTTACAAGTTGATGAATCGATGAATTTGCCTTTCAAATCGATGAATCGATGAATTTGCCTTACAAATCAATGACTCACTTGATGTAAAAATGTTATTTGCTTAAAATAGATAGAAAATGTGGAACAGATCCTCTGTACCTGCATATCTTCGTAAAGCACCGTGATGAACACAAGACATTATATTTTCTAGTGGAATATTGTTCTTCTCCAAAATAATTTCAAACTTCCTCAAAACGTGTCTCACAATTCAGGTGTGTTTAAGCACATACCATTTGCTCGCTAAGTTGATCATGATTTAGAAACCTCATTCAAAAATTATGTTCTCGAAGTTGTTTGCTTCCCCTGTGTGGTGTGCTGTCAATTATTAGTACAACAAAATTGGGAAGATGTTTGAATCATTCTGTTTCGTTTAGTTTAGTTGAAGTATCAACGTCATTGTATACGGTTTAACCCATTAGTGCTCTGTTCTTCTCCATACTATTTGAGAATCTTAGCACGAACTCCGTAGCTCCGGAGAGGATAACGTAATAGATTTGGTACATTTTTAACATAATTTAGAATTTTGCCCGGGCTCTTTTCGATTTCCAACGGCCGAGGGATTTTTAACTTACGCGACACTCACTGTACATGGTCATCTGATCTCTACTACACAAAGATCCGGGGAAATAGCAGAAAGCCCCCTTGAAAAAAATCTCGGTCTCCACCATGATTTGAAACCGCAACCTCTAATACCCGAGGCCAACGTCTTACCGCGAGACCACTCAGTCCCCAGATTTTGTTTGTATTGTAGTAGAAGCTGTCAGCTGCATCAAATCAAATGTACTTAAACATCGCTTGCTAGTCTGCGTCAAGCCGAAGGATCTCATTTAAATAAAGGACAATAATTGTATTTCAATATTTTGGTATCACACTTCGTATGCTATTCACTGGTTCACCCCAATGGGAAGCGTAGGTTTCATTCAATAGCAACTGGTCTATTTGTAGGAAGCCTGAATCTGAGTTTTTGCAGTCGCAGAATATAATGATATTCGTTATTAATTTTTTTTAAGTGATAAGGTTGCCATCTCTCTTTAGTCGCTTTTTACAACAAGTTTGACGGATGAGAGTGGTCCTAATACTTTCATCCCGGATACCTCTCGTATACAGTAGTGTAAATATTATGAATATTTAAAATGTCTTTTATAAGTACAGTTTTTTTTGTTATAAATAAATAGATTTAATAAATCGCCTGTGTTTTACAACGAAAAACGATTATTGGAGGCGGTAGGCCACTTAGATAAATGAAGCCCACAAGTGGACTTCGGGCAAAAAAACAGGTTGAGAACCACTGGTCTACAGCAATAAATACCACTGTAGTTTATGAACACAAATAAATGATCCCATTGTTGTCGGGAAAGAGCCATGATCTTCATGCATGCTGACCTGGTTGGGAAGGAAAGTCAGTCTCCACAGCATTATTCTCTAGACTTCCAAGAGCCGATAGGTCAGTTAAGTAGATTAACAGAATATTAATATAAAAACATAAATATCCACAATTTGCAATATGTTGCACATCTATATATATATATATATATATATATATATATATATGCCTTTGAATATCTTGCCCACAGTTATCGTCAATGACTTCATGCCTTGTGTAATATGTCAGACCTATATATATATATATATATATATATATATATATTTATATGTATATATATATATATATATATATATATATATGGAGGATTCATCGAGTGATTCACTGAGTACTGGGCGCATGCACGGTCTTCATCAGTCATGTCTGTGCTTCCTGCATGCAGAGACAGTCTCCCATTCACCCACATTATTTAGTTAATTTAACCCATCATTTAGGAATCTTATCTGGTCACATGAATGTGGGAAATGCATGTTGGTGATTATCGTTGTTAGTTTATAATGAGTTGGTATACGTGTGTGGGTGTGTATGTGTGTGGCTGTGTTTTCTCTCTCTCTCTCTCTCTCTCTCTCTCTCTCTCTCTCTCTCTCTCTCTCTCTATTTATCTATCTATCTATTTCTTCCGAAGTTATTTCTTCTGTTTACATTTATTTGTGTAGTTTTATATTTTTAAGTTTTTGTATTTTACACATATGTCTGACCGGACAATATGCCGATTTTTGAGGAAGAAACATCCAAAACAATTCGGAAGAGGCTAGTGGTGAAGAATTGTAATTTCCTGATAAATGTCCCTGCCACTTACTTCAAATACTTGCGATCCATGTTATTGTCTGTTGCCAGGTAACCAAAGACTATCCCTCGTATGTATTTTAAAGTTTCTGTCGCTTACTAACCCTAAACTATTGCAATAACGGGCATAAGAAAAGGTTTATCTTGAAATGAGTTATTTATCAATGGGCCTTACATGGACTGATAATTCAGGTTATGTTATTCCATCGTCTGTGGCAAACAACGTTCAAATGTAGTAATAACTTCAGCAACATTGAGAAGACAGTTCATGACAAATCAGTCAAATGAAAAACATAAGTGCTGATTATTTGCAAATGTTATTTTAGTCTCTAAATAAAGAGTGCAGCTAATGTGAATAAATTCAGTGCCAGTGAAAAGGTCCAAGAAGTAAGTTATTTGGTAGCAAGATCAATTTATGGAAAATAAAAAGGCTTACAGCTGGTTAGAACCTAATAATGCCAGCATTTACACGTACTATAGTAGCTATTGTCATATTCCCTTTTTGAGTGTATGAGTTACATACCGTAGCAGACCCACTGTTTGCCCTGGCCGTTATTCTAACTTAGAACATTCTCACACTCATCCACATCATCATGACCATACTCAGTAAATGACATAATCACACAGCAGGTGGCATATTTATTATATCATACTCATATCATAGAAATGAGTAGAGAAATACAAACACAATATAATACATACATCTTAACTAAACATTATATTATTATATATATGTTGATATACATATTACTAAAACGGGAATTGTAAGCATAAGCTCTTGATGGAATTCCCAACTATCTAAAACCCAGTTCTATTGCCTTGCAATTATATCACACACACACACATCGCCTTAACTGCGTCCTCAACATACCTTATCAAATACTCTTCCTCACTGAAATCCCCTCAGGCGGGCGATCTCGACATAAGTCGTTCACAAAGTGTCCTTGCTTACAAACACACGTTCAGATTATCTATTAATGCAAAACTCACACACCTATTTGAGCGATCCTGTTCTATCACTAAACATTCGTCCAACAGTCGCTCCTCTATCTAAGTCGGTGAGTTAAACATACTATCCACATTCAGTCTCTCTCTCTCTCGCTCACTCTCCATCCCACTATCCAGCCTCCCCTGCATCCAGCTTCCCCTGCATTCAGCCTCCTGAGCTAAACTTTGTCTCGAGTTATATATCCTCAAGCAAGGCCAGCGCTTGACCAATCGATCTCAGGTGATGGCCATATTCAGTCCCATTGGAACGAAACACTTTGCACACCTGTCACTCATTCTCTCGCAGGCAGCCCCGCTGCCAATTTCGTCTGTCAATCAATCTCTCCCTACCAAAGTCGGCAGGCCAGCGGTCAGTTTCCACCTGTCCACATTCCTTACCCCAACTCTGTTTTCCTTTGTTGAGACGGTGAGTGACATAGACACGCATTCAGGTAGCTTTAAGCTTTAACATGTTCAGGCATCAGAAACCACCCCACCTCTGTCCTAAACTCCCCTTGCTCCGGCGGGAACTGTTACAATACGATAATGTTTATTTATGTTCATTTGTTTGTGTTGACCCGAAATAGGATTCATTTTAGGTTGCTTGATCCGTCAGTTTGATTTCAAGTTGATGTTTTTGTTTGTTTAGTTGTTGTTTTTTTTGTTGTTGTTGGTTTTTTTTTGGGGGGGGGGGGCGGGGGGGGGGTTTGAGAGGGAGAGGGGGGTGTTGTTTATGTTTGTTCTGGCGTTATCAATAAATTCTTCTTTTTTTTCACCTTATTTCTCTATTCTCTCAAGGCAGTGTCCGTTGCACTATGTTTTTTGCGACTGTCAACACAGTTCATCCGACTTCGGCATGCATTTGATGTAAAGGTTTGCTCTCTACTGCATTTTCTAAAGGTTTGCTTCCTCTTGGTAACGGCCGGTGCTGTGATTGTGGAGTGAACCCAGCAAATTCGTGTTGTCAGCTATGTCACTTAACTACTATCCCACGCCGTCTCCGTCGTCAATAAAATTGAGAAAAACGTCAGTTATTGTATACTTAAACCAGCTATCAGAAAAAAATATAATGCTTTCCCTATGAACTTTTAAGTTTATGAAAGAGAAAGAAAGGTATTAGTAATGATACATAATAATTGTCATGTAAGGGTTGCGTGAGGAGACTGCGTGGCCTAGGGGTGAAGCGTCCGTTTACCAATCTGAACGCACCAGCTCGATTCACAGTCGTGCCCAGTTTGGCAGAGACATTAGTTTTTGGTCACTCCTCCACGTACGGAAAGTAGTGGCAACCTACCGTACTACACACTTGCCAAGAAACGTATAACAGCCAAATAGGTTGGCGGTTGTAAGAAGCGACGTTCTGCAAGGACCTGCTACCCACTACTTAAGGGTTGCGTGAAACATGAGTATTATTTCAAGTGCAAACAGGTTAAGCAACCCTGGCTTAGAACGAGTTTGCCTGTTCTCTACCTGTGACCAATGATTTCAAACAAATGGATTGTCATGTCCTGTTCCGCTATGCCTTTACGACTGGCTACTGGTCTCTATTATCGTTTCCCAGATCTGTTTATTACAGTGTCGGATCCTTCCAAACCACAGAAGGCGTACAGTTCGGGTTACTAATGCAGTGGGTTTCTTTAATGGAAGTTAACTTCTCTTGATGCGTTCTGTTTAGCCCGGCAGTTCCAGTTTTACCAACTGAACCATTCGTTTGTCGACCGGACCTGGCTATTTTTCAGAAGTCTAGACGACAAAAACTTTTTTGACGTGAAACAAAAATTTTGTATCTGTTTTCATTCCATGACTAGCTTCAAATTACTTTTTTAAATATAATATATTGCTTAATTTTTAAAAATTATTCCTTTATTTCTTTACAAATGCATTAACAGCAGTAAAATATTAAAGCTGCCACGTTTGACAAGCTGGCATCACTCTGTAAACAGTATTTAGCATGAGCAATGAAACTTGCCTACATTTTTCTAACGCTGACGCTATACATACAGGGTTGCTCAACTTGGCTTTTTAAAAGTTAAATAGCTATATATTGTTCTATATAGTTTTCTTTCAAATTGATTGGTTCAGAAAATATGTTTTGGATTTTGGAGGCATTGCAGTGTGTCTGACAATTTGTAAAAATGTGATTTTTGACTTTTTGGGGAAGATACATTGCATCCGAAAAAAACAAGTAAATAACTGGTTTATAAATATATTCTGTTCTGTTACAAGAAGTCGACTTCACTGCACTCCTGACATACCCATAGGTTAATGGCGAAGAGTGTGGGATGTTATCATCCAACAGACTGCCATTTAAAGACTTGAAGATGTTCGCCCCTATTCATATTTAGTATACCCTTATTTGGTGATTTAGTAGAAGTCCTAATTTCCGTATTTTTCGTTAAGATTTTTGTTTTGGTTGTAGTTATAATTTCATTTGGCTTCCACAAAGTTGGCTGTCCAATGAATGCTCTTCTCACCTTCTGTATTCTCAACCAAACATCATTTTCTGTACCCTCTAAATGTATTTATTGCTGCCAAGATATATGAAAGACTACACATTCAGAAGGCGGGTGAGTCCCGACCAAATTATATCACTGTAAGTTGTGTTTACTTTAAAACCTGTATTCTGTCCCTGCGTGTTTTCAGTCCCAATGGTAGTGACCTCTCTTCAAGTATACATATCGTATTTGAGCAATCGCGTTGGTCACATAGAAACGTGAGTAGCCTGACCACACAAGGCATGTCAGAGACACGTTGATGGAAGCTGTCTGAACAGACGACCATGCATATCAGAGACACGTTGATGGAAGCTGCCTGAACAGACGACCAGGCATATGAGAGAGGTGTTTATGGAAGCTGTCTGAACATACGACCAGGCATATGAGAGATGTGTTTATGGAAGCTGTCTGAACACACGACCAGGCATGTCAGAGACACGTTGATGGAAGCTGCCTGAACAGACGACCAGGCATATGAGAGATGTGTTTATGGAAGCTGTCTGAATACACGACCAGGCATATTAGAGAGATGTGTTTATGGAAGCTGTCTGAACATACGACCAGGCATATGAGAGATGTGTTTATGGAAGCTGTCTGAACATACGACCAGGCATATGAGAGATGTGTTTATGGAAGCTGTCTGAACATACGACCAGGCATATCAGAGATTTGTTGATTGAAGCTGTCTGAACACACGACCAGGCATATCAGACAGATGTTGATGGAAGCTGTATGAACACACGACCAGGCATATCAGAGACATGTTGTTTTAAGCCTCCCACGTTGAACTCTTTGCTCTTTGCGATGTTTCTCTTGTAGCTGCAGCTATATATTCCCATAAACACTGCAGTTGACGGATCTAGATGCAGTGCAATGCGACGTCTAAGTAGACTCACAACTATGAGAATCACAGCGTTGATCACCACCTCTTTTGTCAGACTGTTGTATCATAGACTGTTTCCAGACAGCGACAAAATCTTCAGGTAGTCTTCGTCAGTACGTTTCACCCGAAGCTTAGTCCAGTCTCAAATATTCGAGAAATAAATGTGATTAATTGAGAGCAACCAACGAAGAGGAGAAATTACATTAATATAATCCCTATAGGGCATGAGGCTAGCAATGAGAGTTCGTTGGACACAAATGTTTTAGATCGTCGAGGAGTCTCCTCAGAAAAGAAAAGTCGATTGGAGAAGAGAACTGGGGCTTCTATATTGTGGATATAAACGGGCCGTATCTCTTGGAGTAAACAGTAAACATAAAAGAGGGTCTTGGAAAAAAATTTATGGGTACAAGGAAAATTATGGAACTAAATTACCTAAGAAAGGCGGTTCATGTGACGAAAAGGGACAAGATCCGTAACCAGACAATACGTAGCAATCTTGAAGTTCAACCCCTGCAGACACGAGTAGAGCAGTCCCAACTACAGTGGTTTGGCCATGTCTGTAGACACGAGTAGAGCAGGCCCAACTACAGTGGTTTGGCCATGTCTGTAGAATGGAAGAAGATCGGATACCAAAGCGGTCATGGGAGATCAAAAGTCAAAGACGCAGACCCCGAGGACGTCCCAAAGTACGTTTGGAAGACAACATACGACAGTCCCTAAGTGATAGAGGGCTGGATTGGAAAGAAGCCAGAAAAAAGACGGCGGATAGAGCAGTGTGGCGTTCTCTTTGGCAAACATCTACACCTCAAGGTAGAAGAGTAAGTAAGTAAGTAAGTAATTACGAGAATCAGACAGTTATCAGTCAAAGGACATTTGGAATTACAGTCAGACAGTTATCAGTCAAATGACATTTGGAATTACAGTCAGACAGTTATCAGTCAAAGGACATTTGGAATTACAGTCAGACAGTTATCAGTCAAAGGACATTTGGAATTACAGTCGGACAGTTATCAGTCAAAGTACATACGAAATCAGAGTCAGACCGTTTTCGGTCATATTATAGAACATACACTTTGCTGAATACCATACTGGAAGAGAAAGAAGAGGGTGAACGTTTCAGAGGACAGCAGAGCTGTACGTTTGAGGATAGTATCAAGAGATGAAAAGGGAAAGAATCTTTCGGAATACTACATAAGGGGGCTGACCACGCAGCATTGAATGGCATTGCGGCAGTCAGTTGCTTATAGCTGACTGGCTTCTTACGTCAGAGTCAGTGACTCATAGTTGGTCAAGACTCTTGTCCGTCTGCATCGGTCAGCCCTGGAAACTGATTGCAACCATACAGCCTGTCTAAGAGAATATGGATCGAAGAAGGAAGGCAAATTCGTTCCAATCAATTCCGTGCTGAAACCGGATGTGTCGGGCCGAAAGGCCCAGATATCGCAGTCTGACTGTAAATTATGACCCAACGTCACAACTTTCTTTTCAGGACGATCGGCGAAAAAGACGACAACGAGGAAGATGAGGATGTTAATGATGATGGTTATGATAGTGATGATGATGGTGATGATGAAGATTTTACCATCAAGGTAAGAAACAAGAGGACATCGGACAACGGTTACAGTTAACCAACGATTTGCAGCTGACAACTGAACTGAATAAAGCTTCGCCTGTTGCCTCCTCATTCCTTTCTTCAACATGATCTCCTCGGCTTCTCTTTTCTTCTCCTCCGACTTTACACTGTGGCTTCCAGTTAATGTCACCACTTGCTATATTGTTTCGCTGTTTCGCGAGAGTATGTAGCTGGCTACAGTTCTCTGGAGATTACCAGGACAGGTTCTAAAACAATTGTATAATTCTTGTATCGCCACAAAGACGAGACAAACAGTGAACTTCAACATACAATATTTTTTGAAGAAATAAACTTCTCAGCTTAGACAAACAGATGTTGATGTAGCTGACGAATTCATAGTGTACGCACACACAAACACACTTACGCGCGTAAACGGTAATGTATACACACATGTACGTGTTGATGTATGTACACACACACGTCTCGTATAGGTTATGGATTTAAAATCCAGAACAGAGGTGGGAGTGACCGAACTGTTAGGAAAATACAGTGGCCCTCTAGTCAGAACGAGACAGCTTCGAACAGTGATAAAGATCTATGCTTTTTCTTTCAGTCCTTGAAATGCAAATCGAATCTGTACTATGAGCAGTAACTGTCGAAGGAAGCAACCTATATTCTTCAACCAGGTTACTACCCCTGGCGAATCCTAGCTAAGAGAAAGGCGCCGCCATAATAATATTTTAAGTAGGCTTTCTCAACCGGTTTTTTCTATGGTTTCTCGAAAGGCCTCAAGGGGTTCCGCCATGAGAGACTGATTGCAACCACAATTAATGTCGTGTTCTAGACGTTGCTTGAGGGCTATGGATAAAAGATGTCTACAAGAGGGATGTGTGGAAGGGTATGTCAAATGTGAATTGCTTTGGAATTACAAAAGAGGAGTATTTATTTTGAAAGTGTACGTCCAATTCAGACGCCACATGCCAACACTCACTCACATACAAACGCTGTTATCTTGAAAAGCTTCTTGCTGTCCAACTAAACTCTAATACACGTTTTAGGATTGTCTTCTATCCTGCTAGGCATTTCAATCTTTCTCTTCTACTCAAAATGTCGAATGTGAAGATACTATTTAATGTTTTATGTAATGAAATGGCGTTATCTGAATATACATGATGTATTGTATAGGAGCTAAACTTGGATTTAAGCAAAGGCATGAGATAATAACATTTCAGTTTCTGTGTCTAACCAAGATGGTGAAGAGAGGACACCCACATGGATAACGAAATCTGCCACGGTAGACAGAGAATGACGTGGGGGACGGGTAACAGTAATGTAAACTTTTGTGAACGTATTTGATGAATATCCCCTGACAGTTATGGCAGTTACCAAGAATTCCCGAATGCTGGTGGACAATTCATTTGTTTAGTCCATAATATTTTGGTCTATGATTTTTAGTAGTTTTGTTACAGCAATTGCTAATAAATGTCCATGTTTTGCATCGTCATCATCATGATTTATCCGTCTTGTTGCACTTGGAACAAAGGGCCCCAATAGATGCCTTCTCCGTTTGCTCCTGTTTCGTGCTGGATTCTTGAGTCTGCCCACGACACTACGATTGAACTGATTTTCCTCTCGATTGTTCTTTGCCAGGTGTTTCTAGGCCTTTCCACTAGTCTTCTTCCCTTTCAGTTTCAATCCAGCACATGTCTGGTTATACTGTCCAGCTTCTTTCTAGTAGTGCGTCCTATCCATCTCCACTTTCTCTATCCAATATCTTGCTTCATTGGTTGTTGCCGTTTGACAAATTGACAGGCACTACAAGTCAAACAGTGACACAAGATACTAGCCGGTCAGCGGGGTGCGGACGGAAGTACCACTTGACTGGCTATAATGTTGGATATGCGGCGTGTTGTGAGGGGCATGGAAGGCCGATAAAGGCTGATGCACAAGTCATTCTACACATATCTGACCGGGAATTCTCTGAGTTTCATAGGCGTTGTACTATATTACCCGATTAAACGAACAGCGGACAACTGACCCTAGCGAACGAGAGAGTTCATGACGTAATGTTTATTCTGGAATCTCACAGGCGTTGCTTTTAATGACGTGCTGGAAATGACATCAAATTAATCTCATTAGTCGGAACTTCGTTCAGGTTTATGATTAGGAGCTTATCGGGATCCTTGAATCCCTGTATCCTCCACCTGACTGAATCCCTGAATCCCACACGTGACTGAATCCCACACCTGACTGAATCCATGTATCCCCCACCTTTCTGAATCCCTGTATTCCCACCTGACTGAATCCCACACCTGCCTGAATCCCTGAATCCCACACCTGACTGAATCCCTAAATCCCACACCTAACTGAATCCCTAAATCCAACACCTCACTGAATCCATGAATTCCACACCTGACTGAATCCCTGAATCCCACACCTGACTGAATCCCTGAATCCCACACGTCCCTGAATCTCTGTATCCCCCACCTGACTGAATCCCAAAATCCAACACCTGACTGAATCCCTGAATTCTACACCTGACTGAATCCCCCGCCTGACTGAATCCCACGCTTGACTGAATCCCTAAATCCCACACCTGACTGAATCCCTGAATCATATACCTGACTGAATCTCTGAATCACACACCTGAATCCCTAAATCCCACACCTGACTGAATCCCTGAATCCCACCTGACTGAATCCCTGAATATCACACCTGACTGAATCCGCTACAGCGGTTAAAGACCCATAGCTGACTGCTAGCGTCAGGGCCAACGACCCATAGCTGACTGCTAGGGTCAGGGCCAGCGACCCATAGCTGACTGCCAGCGTCTGGGCCAGCGAACCAGAGCTGCCAAAACCCTTCTGCATCTCGACGCAGTGATCCTGGATAACAGGCTGGATCAGCGCAGACTGGCTAAGGAGAAGGGATCGAAGAGGGAATGCTAACCCGGTACTCAAAAAATGATTTGCTGAAGTCAGATATGTTGATACCGAAAGATGCAAATATCGCAGTCAAGCTGTAAACTACGACATTCCTTTCTCTTGTTTACATTCTTCTACTTAAGTCCTTGTCAGTGTTAGGTAGCGGGAGATTGAGAACGAACTAAGCCAAGCTAAACAGCTTAAACTTATTATCCAAGTAGAAGGCTGCCGAGTTACATATACAGCGAACAGGGTTGACAGCAAATATGACCTTGTTACTGCTGGCGTTAACATCTTGGTTTGTTCTTCCGTATGTATCAACTTTACTTCCCATCATGCTGTGTATAGCATTCACGTCGGTCAAGTACATCAAATCATCATAATCAAGTATTAGTAGAAGACTTTACAAGTTACAGACCATGATATCGTGTACCATGACACGTAGATATCAAAACTTTTACAAGTTACAGACCATAATAGCTTACCACGACATGTAGATATCGGAACTTTTACAAGTTACAGACAATGATAACTTTAAACGACATGTAGATATCAGAATTTTGTATGGTAGGTTTGGTGAGACTTAGGATTATAGCCAGAGTTTCTCTTGACGGAAAGGTTGAGGTCTGATTCAGAGAGGAATAGAGAGAACGAAAGCGAGAAAACAAAAGCGAGAAAAAGATAGAGTGACATAGAAAGAGAGAGAAAGCACGAGAGATAATTATGTAGACAAAGAAAGACACAAACAGAGTACATGAATTAGAGACATGAGATATAGACAAATGGAAGGATGATTGGGTGTTAAATTTAGCACATCTCATCTCCTAGACATCTGTAAGGGCACAATTGCGTTTCAGCTGTCAATACAACAGAAATAAACAAAATACGAGATGTATTAAAAACAGACAGGAATAAGTGTCGAGACAATAATGGATCGTGAGAGACGGGAACAAATTTAAACAATGTCAACAATAACCAGAAGTGCCGATAAATTTGCGCGAACGTTTCCCGCTATTTGTCATTGTTATGGTTAACCACAAACAGGTTGCGACCTGTTCAATGGACTCCTGTGTCGTATTGGAGAGTCCAAGAACACTTTATATAATTGCTGTTGTTGTAACGTTGACTCCTTTCTTGCTCTGAAATGGTTTAATTTGAAGCTTGGGCTCTAACATCACCTTACTTCTCTTACAAAGGTTCGAAACCTCAGTTTGGTATTAGTTGCTTTTTTTCTGCTGGGACTTAACTAAAATATTGTTTGTCCACTCCACGTCGACACCTGGGACAAGCAGCCTTTATGTCCCTTAGGCAGAACACAACAATGAGAATAAAGCCAGAAATGTGAATAAAGCCAGTAATTCGAATGAAGCCAGTAATTAGAATAAAGCCAGTAATTATAATAAAGCCAGGAATGAGAATAAAGCCAGTAATTAGAATAAACCCAGAAATGTGAATAAACCCACTAATTAGAAAAAACATAGTAATAAGAATAAACCCGTTAATGAGAATAAACCCAGTAATTAGATAAAACCCAGTAATGAAAGATGTATTTCTTTAGCTCATATATCCCATAATATCCTCATTCTTTTGGAAATCTCATCCCTATAATTATCCAGGCTGTCATTATAAATATATAAATTGCCCATTCACTTTATATTGTTAGTATAACATCTCCCATAATTATATAAATCTACCACAACCATTCACATAACTGTGCCGCACAAATCTTAAATAAATACAACATGCCAAGTCCTCCTATTCGGAGCCATTTGATCCATCTCTCTCCACATCTTCTTTATCTCCTGTCTGTTTCAAGCGCTTTTCCTCAAATGCGTTGTCTTTCTCGACTTCTCCTGAACTGGGGATTCCAGCTGGTTCTCTTAATGTGTGTCCTGTCAGACGCCAGGCTACCCTTCTATCCCCATTTCAAGCAATCTGCCTGCCGCTTACCAGCAGTCCCACATTTCAGATCTTATCCTACTATTTCAAGCATTCAATTTCCCCTAATTGCTTCAGCGTTGGGATGACAGGATGGTTAGAGCTCTACATCCTTTCTAACAAAGGAACCCGGTTCTCTGCTTGGTCTCAACACGTACCAGTATATCCATCTGTCTCAACATCACACCACTGACTCACTCAACTACCAAACTCTCACTACTTACCTCCTACTGCCTCACACCACTGACTCACTCAACTACCAAGCTCTCACTACTTACCTCCTACTGCTTCACACCACTGACGCACACACCTACCAAGTTCTCCCTACTTACCCCCTACTGCCACACACCACTGACTCACTCAACTACCAAACTCTAACTACTTACCTCCTACTGCCTCACACCACTAACTCACTCAACTACCAAGCTCTCACTACTTACCTCCTACTGCCTCACACCACTGACTCACTCAACTACTAAGCTCTCACTACTTACCTCCTACTGCCTCACACCACTGACTCACTCAACTACCAAACTCTCACTACTTACCTCCTACTGCCTCACACCACTGACTAACTCAACTACCAAGCTCTCACTACTTACCTCCTACTGCTTCACACCACTGACTCACTCAACTTCCAAACTCTCACTACTTACCTCCTACTGCCTAACACCATTAACTCACTCAACTACCAAGCTCTCACTACTTACCCCCTTCTGCCTCACACCACTGACTCACTCAACTATCAAGCTCTCAATACTTACCTCCTATTGCTTCACACCACTGACTCACTCAACTACCAAGCTCTCACTACTTACCTCCAACTGCCTCACACCACTGACTCACTCAACTACCAAATTCTCACTACTTACCTCCTACTGCCTCACACCACTGACTCACTCAACTACCAAGCTCTCACTACTTACCTCCTACTGCCTCACACCACTGACTCACTCAACTACAAAGCTATCACTACTTACCTCCTACTGCCTCACACCACTGACTCTCTCAACTACCAAGCTCTCACTACTTACCTCCTACTGCCTCACACCACTGACTCACTCAACTACCAAGCTCTCACTACTTATCTCCTACTGCCTTACACCACTTACTCACTCAACTACCAAGCTCTCACTACTTACCTCCTACTGCCTCACACCACTGACTCACTCAACTACCAAGCTCTCACTACTTACCTCCTACTGATTCATACCACTGACTCACACATGTCGATCTTCTTCTTCTTCTTCATCGTACGCAGTCAGACAGTAACATTTATTTTTTCGAAAAAAGCAGCGATCATCCTGAGGCTGTCGACACTACCATAGAGCTTGTCTAGTGTTGCCACTGGTGATGGCCCCATCTGCTCTCTCTGATCCTCGTATGTCGGGTAGTTTTGCAGCAAATGCTCAGCGGTCATTTTAGCGGTACCACACGGGCATTCGTCGGTACCACCTATCTTCAATTTATTGAATAGGTGGTACCTCAGTCTGTTGTGGCCAGTGCGAAGTCTGAAGACCACGACCTGATCTCTTCTGTTCAACTGGTAATAGGCATCGTTTTTTGTGTAGCCAGTATGTTCGGTTTCCCATTTGGTCATGTATCTAGCTCTAATAAGCCGTTTTGACTATTCGTATGTCATACTAGTATCAGGTTGTGGTAGTTTTGCACATTTTTTTGCCAGTCTGTCTGCCTCCTCGTTGCCTTGGATGTTGCAGTGAGATGGAACCCACTGCACCACTACTCTTTTTGGTCCGGCCTGCTGGCATAGTTGACAGAGTACTGCTTTTAAATCATTAAGTTCAGTATTTTTCTGGCTTTTTAGTGCTGTGAGCATCTGTAAGCAGGACTATGTGACTTTCATTCCTTTTACCTGTCACCATTTCTTCCACTGCCGCCCTCAGTGCCTCTGCCTCAGCTCTGAAATTGCTTGTGTATTTTCCAGTCGCGAATGACAGTCTTATTTTTCTGCCATTTGGTAGGTTCAGAAATGCTCCTGCCCCTCCGTTCTGTGTGTATTTGTTACGGAACCGTCGGTGTATGCATGGGTCCAGTCCATGCTTGGGTAATTTTCCGTTATATAACTCAAGGTAGCATCTCTTCTTTCTTTTTCAGACTGGCAGTTTTTGTTTCCAATACCTGGTATATTTTCTACCACCTCTGGAAATATATGCTGCTTCCAGGTAGGTTTTCATACAGTAGGGATGGGCTTTGGTGTTATTGCTTTCAAGGGGTTTTCGTGCATCTTTGCTTTGGCTATTTCTGCAAAGTTTCTTCGCTTTAGTTTCCCATTTCCGAAATTGTTTAGTCTCTGGTGCATTGGATGGTCAGTCAGTCTTCTGAGTTTCTCTGATTGCAGCTGGGCTCTGCAGTCTCTTCTGTCGGTCATGGATTGCAGTTTTGTAATCTTCTACAATTGGCGTTGACTTCATGCCTCCTGTTATAACTCTCATGGTTTGGTTTTGGAGTTTGCTAACTTTATCGAAGTTCGCCTTTGGTGCTGTTTTCCATGCCGCAATGCCATACTCGAGAACTGGTCTCACTCTTCCAGTGTACAGTTTCTTTAGTATACTTTCGTCTGCTCCCCAGCTTGTGCCAGCAAGTTTCCTCATGATTGCCATTCTTTCTCTGGCTCTCATTCGATTTCTCTCGATCTGACTTTTCCCTGTCATGCGCCGATCAAATGTGACTCCCAGATAGTTTGGGTTGTCGTTTGGCTGCAGGTATTTGCCGTTTAGACTTAATTTGGTGTTTTGGGGTTTGATTGATAGCGAGAATATTGTACATGTGGTTTTTTCCTCTTTTATTTTGACCAGCCATGAGTTCGCCCACTCTTCCAGCGATGTTAGGGCCTGCTGCATCCGATTTCTTGCTATGGTGAGATTCTTTTCAGAGGTCCACATAGCCAGATCGTCTGCAAACATTGAGCTATGAACTCTTCTTGGTATATTCTCTGTAATGTCATTTACCTACACCAGGAAGAGTGTGGGTGACAGTACTCCCCCTTAAGGTACTCCCTGCTCAAGTGTCACCTTTTTGCTCATCTGCCCTTGTACTTGGACTCTGGCCGTTCTGTTTTTGAGGTAGTGGTTGATCCACCTGTACATTTTCCCACAAACTTCACTTCTTCTTAGCTTGACTCTAAGTCCCTCTTTCCAGACTTTGTCAAATGCCTTTTCCAGGTCCACCCAAACCGCTACTGTGTGTTTCTGTTCCTGGTAGGCATCTTCTATTTCCTGGGCTATGAGGATGACCTGGTCCTCAGTGGATCTGTGCTGTCTAAAGACTGCTTGCTGTGGAATTAGTATCCGTTTTTCTTCCAGATGCCACATCAGTCTGGTGTTTATCATACGTTCCATCAGTTTGCCGACACAGCTCAGTAGGCTGATAGGCCTGTATCAATTTGGATCTATTTTGTCTTTTCCTTTCTTTGATACTGGTACAAGTACTGCGTCTTTCCATGCCTGGGGTACAATACCCCTTTTCCAGCTTTTGTTCAGGACTGATAGTAATTTCCTCTTTGCTGTTTGGCCCAGCCCCATCAGCATTTCGTTTGTTATCCCGTCTTTTCCGGGAGATTTCCATTTCTTTAATGTTCTCATGACCTCTTCCATTTCGTTCATTGTTAGTTTTGCCATCATATGCTCTTCTGGTGCCATATTGATGTTGTCGTGCCCCTTTTGCTCTTCATTAATGTCCGTATGCCTATCCGCAGGGACATCTATGTGGTTCGCTCTGGCATAGTGTTCAACAAATGCGTTTGCGGCTTTTTTTCCAGTGA
This sequence comes from Ariolimax columbianus, assembly GCA_036924085.1. Lineage (NCBI taxonomy): Eukaryota > Metazoa > Mollusca > Gastropoda > Stylommatophora > Arionidae > Ariolimax > Ariolimax columbianus. Next base: position 79,452,463 of record JAVGWX010000011.1, on the reverse strand, counting down.
GCAAGTTTTCGTCCTGCTTGATGGTAATTTGTTTGTTTGACGGAGTTTCGTTATTCATGGCTCTGACTAACTTCCATAGTTTGTTCCCTTCTTTGTCCAGGTTTAGGCTTTCCGTTTTGTTTTTCCAGCTCTCTCTTGCTGTTTGCTTGAGAGCGTATTTGTATTTCGCCGTGGCGGCTTTGAGGGCGATGTTTGCCTCCATAGATTGTTCTCGCTTTGTCATGTTCCTAGCATTTGTGACTGCGTCTTCCGCTTTCTGCAACTCATCATTCCAATAGGGCTTATAATTTTTCCTTGCCCCTCTTGGGATGGTTTCAGTGGCAGCTTGCATTATTGCTTTGCTTAGGCTTTCCACCATGGGCTTCATTTTGTTGTTCCGTGAGTTGATTGTTTCACACAGCCCATCTGTCAGGCTTGCAAATCTGTCCCAGTCGGCTCGTTTGTGATTCCAACGTGAGAGCGGTTTTGTTTCCTGTGGGCCTACTTCCATATCAATTTCCAGCCTAATTGGCCTGTGATCGCTACCTGCCAATTGGTTTAGCACCTGGAAGTCTATTTTATGGTGAATGTCCATACACATGTCAATCAATTATGAATACCAGTGACTCACACACCTACCAAGTTATCACTCGCTTACTTCCCAACAGTCCTTCCTCCGACACTGCAGCCACGAAAATGTGATCTGGCACTGACTCCACAAGTGGGTACGATCTGGCACTGACTCCACAAATTGGTTCAAATGGGTACTTCTTCTTCTTCTTCATTTGTTCTCAATCTCCCACTACCAAACCCTGAAAGGGCTTAAGTAGCAGAATGTAGTCCAGAGAATGGAATGCTTTGTGCCGTAGTTTTCATCTTGGCTGCGATATTGGCACCTTTCGGTCCAACACATCCGACTTCAGCAAGCATTTTTTGAGTACCGGGTTAGCATTCCCTCTTCGATCCCTTCTCCTTAGCCAGTCTGCCCTGCAGCCTGTTATCCTGGATCACCGCGTGGAGGTGTAGAAGGGTCTTGGCAGCTATGGTTCGCTGGCCCTGATGCTAGCAGTCAGCTATGGGTCATGCGTTGCTCAGCATCTTGATCCCCCTAGATCATCTATGATCTGGCACTGACTCTACAAATGAGTACGATCTGGCACTGACTCCACAAATGGGTACGATATGGTACTCACTCCAACAATGGGTGCGATATGGCGCTGATTCCAATCAATGGGTACGATCTGGTACTGACTCTACCACTTTGTGCGATCTGGCCCTGACTCCACCACGGGATGCAATATATTACTGACTCCACCACGGGGTGCAATCTATGACTGACTCCACCATAAAGTCTAGATGTCTTTTTTTCTTATTCCTGAGACTTACTGGGGTTGCACTAAAGGATAACCAGCTCCATGCCAGCTCTCCATAGATACCTCAGAAAACATGCCGGACAGGTTTCATCGGTACTATTCTATACTTCATCTTCGAGTTTCGGTACCGCACAGATTTGCTTAGCTCAGCAGTAAATACGAAAAGAAAGATAACATTATTGGACACATTTCTAGTTTTTAATAGTGCACAATTCTGTCAGACCAAAGCCACGAAATCATTTTCGTATTCTAATTTTTTTCAAAATTTGAAATTTGTAGCTCCACATGTTTGACTATTTATTATTGTCTAGGAATTTTAGAAAGCATCACTGATTGACACAAAGCGCGAGATATCATGGAGAGAGGAATATTTGTTATTGGATGCCCGTTGTTTTTTTCTGCGCTTAGTATTTCCGGACACTCTTGTGTTCTTCTTAGTGTTATGGATATGTGGAAAAATATTTATGGAAAAAGTAGAAACAAGTTCTAAAGGATTATAGCATTCTTCTGTTTCTCTTTGTTTACTCTCAAATAACTACATATTTCACAAAGAAAGGCGGCTCGTATGTCTCCTATTAATGATATTCATATTATATCTGAATTATCAGAATAGATTTACTGTCAAAACCACGGCATGTCTTCTGTCTGTATCTCTCATCTATTTCTCTGATAAATGATGTGGTCTATTTAAAGCACATATATTAAGGGCCAGATCTGACAAATATGAGAGGACAGAAGTCCAATGCCCTCACTTATAGAAGCCATTCTATACATTACTCAACCACTATGCACAGGCTAGTGTAATATTGAAGAAAATTGGAAGATCTAGAGAAATGGAGAAAGAGAGAGAGAGAGAGAGAGAGAGAGAGAGAGAGAGAGAGAGACAGAGACAGAGAGAGAGAGAAAGAGAGAGAGAGACGATGATCAATAGGTTATAAATGGGCAGCTTACAGTTTTCATGAGAGGGTTTTGCTTGAACTTCTCGCACAAGCCAGCCAAAATCTTCTGGTGTTTCTGGTTAATTGCAGTGCGTAGTGGTTCTTTCCAGAAGTTTCTCTGTTAATGGACTTCTTGTTTTGGATTTAGGCCACTTGATTTTGTGAAACAATGTTGTTGACATACATAAGTACTACCAAACCTTGAGGCCACTGACAGACATTAGTACTACCAGACCTTGAGGCCACTGATAGACATAAGTACTACCAAACCTTGAGGCCACTGACAGACATAAGTACTACCAAACCTTGAAGCCACTGACAGACATAATTACTACCAATCCTTGAGGCCACTGACAGACTTAAGTACTACCAAACCTTGAGGCCACTGACAGACATAAGTACTACCAAACCTTGAAGCCACTGACATACATAAGTACTACCAAACCTTGAAGTCACTGACAGACATAAGTACTACCAAACCTTAAAACCACTGACAGACATAAGTACTACCAAACCTTGAGGCCACTGACAGACATAAGTACTACCAAACCTTGAGGCCACTGACAGACATAAGTACTACCAAACCTTGAGGCCACTGACAGACATAAGTACTACCAAACCTTGAAGCCACTGACAGACATAAGTACTACCAAACCTTGAGGCCACTGACAGACATAAGTACTACCAAACCTTGAAGCCACTGACAGACATAAGTACTACCAAACCTTGAAGCCACTGACAGACATAAGTACTACCAAACCTTGAAGCCACTGACAGACATAAGTACTACCAAACCTTGAGGCCACTGACAGACATAAGTACTACCAAACTTTGAAGCCACTGACAGACATAAGTGGTACCAAACCTTGAGGCCACTTTTTGAGAATTTGATGTGATCATTGGACATTGTTCGTGGAGAAAATAAGATGTATAGAAGTCGAGTATCTTTAAGTCTCTACACATTGATTGGAGAATACTCTTCTCATGTACATCGATAATGTCCACTTTGCATGCACACAGAACCAGTATTGGGGGGGCGGGGGGGGGGGGGGGGGTTTCCACCGAGCCAGTATTGTGGTTTTCCACCGAGCCAGTATTGGAGTCGTCCACTGAGCCAGTATTGGAGTCGTCCACCGAGCCAGTATTGGGGTCGTCCACCGAGCCAGTATTGGAGTCGTCCACCGAGCCAGTATTGGAGTCGTCCACCGAGCCAGTATTGGAGTCGTCCACCGAGCCAGTATTGGAGTTGACCACCGAGCCAGTATTGGGGTTGTCCACCCAGCCAGTATTGGAGTCGTCCACCGAGCCAGTATTGGGGTCGTCCACCGAGCCAGTATTGGGGTCCACGTCAAAAAGTATGGAGAAAAACTTAAACTTTATTTGTTGTGGTGCTAAATATTTTCAATGATCCACAAACTGAATGTGAATATCATTAAAGTCGTCGATATAGCTTGTAAAATTAGAGAAATGTCTTCTGCTCTCATTATCTGACAATGAAATAAGTATTTCCTTAACCCAGGCTACTTTTCCGCGGTCTTAAGTTTCTTTTGGATAGCTATTAAGTGCCCGTAAAGGTCGTGTACCAGCTATCCTTGTGTCTGTAATCTGAGATTAAGACCAATGAAATGCTGACTCATAGTTAGTTAGTTAATTTTCTTTCCACTTGTGCCGTTGTGGGCCATTGGGAGCTTCAGCCGTTTACCCTGCGCCAAGTGCGTTGCGTCGGTCAATGTGAGCCCTTGTCGCCGCACAATCACTCTAATGTCATCTATCAACCTGTCTCGCGGCCGCCCCCTAACCATGTAGCCAGATCTGCCAGCGTTGTAAGCCATCATTAGAAGTTGATGAGGGTGCATTCTCATGAGAGGACCAAACCAACATTTTTTCTGCCTTGAAATGGTCGACACAAGACGTAGCGCCGATTATACTTCGAATTTCGTCGTTCCGCATTGTCTTTCCTGGTAACACCGATGACTTTCCTCAAACACTTTATTTCACAAGTTCAAATTCTGCTCTCAGGCGCCCTGAACAGAGGCCATGTTTGGCACTGGTAGCACAAAGTTGGCATAAATATATTGTTTATCAGCTGTTCGTTGTTACCAAACTAATGCGTGGATGTCAGCTGATAAGCCATCGCAGATGCTTTCTGACACCGAGTCTCAATTTCTTTGTCGATCCTACCGTCTGTCGAAAAAATACTGCCCAAATACTTGAACTCATGGACTTGTTGAAGAGCAATATCATTTAGACTTATCTTGAGTGGCCCAGGTGTTCTACTGATCATCATAGTTTCTGTTTTGGTCTCGCTAATTCGCATATTGTGTTTAGCATAGGTAGTCGCAAGCGCGTTCATGTGGTTTTTTCAGTTTGTTTTCATCGTCGTACAGCAAGCACTGACCATCCGCAAAGAACAACTCGTGCATTGAGTTATGTTCTGCTTCAGATATTTCAATTTGACAAGTCTCTGATGCGATTTTTTCCACGTAGATGTTAAACAACAGAGACGAAAGTACACACCCTTGTCTCACGCCGGAAGAGATTTCAATAACATCCGGGACACCAGCAGTCGTGCTGACTCATGTCAACTAAAAATGCAGGCTAGCAGATTCACTGAGTCTGACAACTCTTTGACCATCACGTCCATGATAAGTTCGATATCAGTTCTGATGTCATAAAATCAATTCAGCATTCTGTTTCAACTTAACCAGCTTTCATCATAAACGTACAGCAGACTTCCAACCTCGGGATCGATGTCTTGAAGGAGTCCTATTGGCTTTATTAAATTCACGCACGATACAACGACCTTCAGCGCTTTGGAAGACACCTTTTTCTGTTGAACTGTGTAATAATGAGCCATACATGGAACAAATTCACATCTGACAATTGGGATTTCATTATGCCAACCAGATCTGGATTTTGGCTGATAATATCTGGTGTTCCATATGTTGCCATCCACAAGGCTTGAGCAAACTTAATCCAAAATCTGTAAAAGCTAATTTCAGCGCTAAGAATATGTTATCCCTGCAAATGTGCCAGTCATCAGTTGTAACGTTAACATGTCTTACGTGATGTTGACAAACCTTATCAACAACCCAAAATAAAGATAACTAAATGGACGTGTCTGACAAACCTTATCAACACCTCAAATAAGATAACTAAATCGGCGTGTCTGACAAACCTTATCAACACCCCAAATAAAGATAACTAAATGGGCGTGTCTGACAAACCTTATCAACACCCCAAATAAAGATAACTAAATGGGCGTGTCTGACAAACCTTATCAACACCCCAAATAAAGATAACTAAATGGGCATGTCTGACAAACCTTATCAACACCCCAAATAAAGATAACTAAATGGGCATGTCTGACAAACCTTATCAACACCCCAAATAAAGATAACTAAATGGGCATGTATGACAAACTTTATCAACGCCCCAAATAAAGATAACTAAATGGGCGTGTATGACAAACCTTATCAACACCCCAAAAAAAGATAACTAAATGGGCGTGTCTGACAAAAATTATCAACCCCCTCCCCCAAATAACGATAACTAAATGGGCGTGTCTGACAAACCTTATCAACACCCCAAATAAAGATAACTAAATGGGCGTGTCTGACAAACCTTATCAACACCCCAAATAAAGATAACTAAATGGGCGGGTCTGACAAACATTATCAACCCCCCCCCCCCTCCCCCAAATAAAGATAACTAAATGGGCGTGTCTGACAAATCTTATCAACACCCTAAATAACTAACTGTCCCGTGTCTTATTAACACCTCAAATAACTAGCTGTGCTGTTTCTGGCAAACCTTATAACTAAATGCAGTGTCTGACAAACCTTGTCAACACCCCAAATAAAGATAACTAGCTGTGCCGTCTCTAACACACCATTTGAACACCCTAAATAACTAACTGTGCCGTGTCTGACAAACCTTATCAACATCCCAAATAACTGACTGTGCCGTGTCTGACAAACCTTATCAACACCCCAAATAATTAACTGTGCCGTGGCTGACAAATCTTATTAACATCCCAAATAACTAACTGTGCCGCCTCTGACACACCATATCAACACCCTAAATAACTTTCTGTGCCGTGTCTGACAAACCTTATCAATACCCCAAATAACTAGCTGTGACGTGTCTAACAAACCTTATCAACAACCCAAATAATTAACTGTGCCGTGTCTGACAAACCTTATCAGCACCCCAAATAACTAACTGTGACGTGTCTGACAAACCTTATTACCACCCCAAATAACTAACTGTGACGTGTCTGACAAACCATATCAACACCCTAAATAAAGATAACTAACTGGACTGTGTCTGACAAACCTTATTAACACCCCAAATAACTAACTGTGACGTGTCTAACACACCATATCAACACCCTAAATAAAGATAACTAACTGGACTGTGTCTGACAAACCTGTTGACTCATATAAGATGATGTAGAACGCTAGAAAATCTAACGCACGCCCTTTGAAACGTCTCTGGAGATATTCCGTTTATGTCGTGTATGCGTCATCTGACAGTTCTATGTGTCGTTTTAATAGTTCAAACAGCTTGCTTTGATCAGGGCAAAGCACTTTAAAACAGTTTCATTTAAACACTGAGAAATTCTCCATCCAAAAGTTGTAGCGAACTGCGGACAATTTTCTCACTAATGAGAAAGCTCACACGAAAAGCATTATATGGACCGTTGTTTGCTTTGAGAAACTCATGCTGTTGATCTCTCAAAGAATTATGAAAATGTACAAAATTATTATGTATCCAGTAAACTGTAACTACATGTTTCGATTGGAAACAATGTTTTATATTGTACGCTTGAATAACATTATTTTTTTTAATCTGCAAATCAAACACACTCTATAATTGTCATATGGTGTAAAGATATAATTCGAAGTCCATCTTTCATGAAAAGTACGATATTCATTTTCCATTTACCGTTTTCTCTTTGACATTGCTATTGCGTCATTGCCGTGTGACAACTGATTATCAACTGTCAACGATTTCCTTATTAGAAATATCTTTACCATCCAACTCCTGTCCCACTATCCGGCCCACTTACTCTTACCCTCAAACTCCTGCCCCAATATTCGGCCCACTTACACTAACCCTCCAACTCCTGCCCCACTATCCGGCCCACTTACTTTTACCCTCAAACTCCTGCCCCAATATTCGGCCCACTTACACTAACCCTCCAACTCCTGCCCCACTATTCGGCCCACTTACCCTTACCCTCCAACTTCTGCCCCACTATCCAGCCCACTTACCCTTACCCTCCAACTTCTGCCCCACTATCCGGCCCACTTACTCTTACCCTCAAACTCCTGTCCCACTATCCGGCCCACTTACCCTTACCCACCAACTTCTGCCCCACTATCCGGCCCACTTACCCTTACCCTCCAACTTCTGCCCCACTATCCGGCCCACTTACTCTTACCCTCAAACTCCTGTCCCACTATCCGGCCCACTTACCCTTACCCTCCAACTTCTGCCCCACTATTCGGCCCACTTACCCTTACCCTCTAACTTCTGCCCCACTATCTTCTTCTTCTTCTTCTTCTGCGTACACAGTCAGACAGTAACCATTATTTTCTCGAAAAAAGCGGCGATCATCCTGAGACTCTCGCCACTACCATAGAGCTTGTCTTGCAGTTCCACTGGCAATGGCCACATCTGCTCTCTCTGATCCTCGTATGTCGGGCAGTTCTGCAGCAGATGTTCAGTGGTCATTTTACCAGTACCGCACGGGCATTCGTCGGTACACCCTATCTTCAGTTTGTTGAATAGGTGGTACCTCAGTCTGTTGTGGCCAGTGCGAAGTCTGAAGACAACGACCTGCTCTCTTCGGTTCAACTGGTAATAGGCATCGTTTTTGGTGTAACCAGTATGTTCGGTTTCCCATTTGGACATGTATCTGGCTTTGATAAGCCGTTTTGACTCTTCGTACGTCATACTGGTATCTGTTTGTGGTAGCCTTGCACCTTCTTTTGCCAGTCTGTCTGCCTCCTCGTTGCCTTGGATGTTGCAGTGTGACGGAACCCACTGTACCACCACCCTTTTTGGTGCGGACTGCTGGCACAGTTTGCAGAGTGCTGCTCTTAAGTCATTAAGCTCAGTGTTTTTCTGGCTTTTTAGCGCTGTGACTACTTCGAGAGCATCTGTCAGCAGGACTATATGGCTCTCATTTTCACTGTGTGTTACCAGTTCTTCCACTGCCGCCCTCAGTGCCTCTGCCTCTGCTCTGAAATTGCTTGTGTACTTACCAGTAGCGAATGACAGTGTTATTTTTCTGCCATTTGGTAGGTTCAGGAATGCTCCTGCCCCTCCGTTCTGTGTAGTGTTTGTTACAGAACCGTCGGTGTATGCATGGGTCCAGTCCATGCTTGGGTAGCTTTTCGTTATGAAGCTTAGGGTAGTGTCTCTCCTTTCTTTTTCACTCTGGCAGTTTTTGTTTGCAATACCTGGTATATTTTCTACCACCTCTGGAAATATATCCTACCTCCAAGTAGGTTTTCGTACAGTAGTAATGGGTTTTGGTGTTGTTAGTGCGTTTATGGGATCTTCGTGCATCTTTGCTTTGGCTATTTCTGCAAAGTTTCTCCGCTTTAGTTTCCCATTTCCCAAATTGTTTAGTCTCTTGTACATTGGATGGTCCGTCAGTCTTCGGAGTTTCTCTGACTGCAGCTGGGCTCTGCAGTCTCTTCTATCGGTCATGGATTGCAGTTTTGTAATCTTTTCAAGTTCTACAATTGGCGTTGACTTCATGCCACCTGTTATAATTCTCATGGCTTGGTTTTGAAGTTTGTTAACTTTATCGAAGTTCGCCTTCGCTGCTGTTGTCCATGCCGCAATGCCATACTCGAGAACTGGTCTCACTCTTCCAGTGTACAGTTTCTTTAGTATGCCTTCGTCTGCTCCCCAGCTTGTGCCAGCAAGTTTCCTCATGATCGCCATTCTTTCTCTGGCTTTCATTCGGTTTCTCTCAATCTGACTTTTCCATGTCATGCGCCGATCAAATGTGACTCCCAGATAGGTTGGGTTGTCGTTTGGCTGCAGGATTTTGCCATTTAGGCTTAATTTGGTACTTTGGGGTTTTAATGAGAGCGAGAATATTGTGCACGTGGTTTTCTCCTCGTTTATTTTGACCAGCCATGAGTTCGCCCACTCTTCCAGCGATGTTAGGGCCGTTTGCATCCGATTTCTTGCTATGGTGAGATTCTTTTCAGAGGTCCACATAGCCAGATCGTCTGCAAACATTGAGCTATGGACTCTTCTTGGTATATTCTCTGTAATATCGTTTATATATACCAGGAAGAGTGTGGGTGACAATACTCCCCCTTGGGGTACTCCCTGCTCGAGTGTCACCTTTTTGCTCATCTGCCCTTGTACTTGGACTCTGGCCGTTCTTTGTTTGAGGTAGTGGTTGATCCACTTGTACATCTTCCCACAGACATCACTTCTTCTTAGCTTGACTCTAAGTCCATCCTTCCAGACTTTGTCAAATGCCTTTTCCAGATCCACCCAAACAGCTACTGTGTGTTTCTGTGCCTGGTAGGCATCTTCTATCTCCTGGGCTATGAGGATGACCTGGTCCTCAGTGGATCTGTGCTGTCTAAAGCCGGCTTGCTGTGGAATTAGTATTCGTTTTTCTTCCAGATGCCACATCAGTCTGGTGTTTATCATCCGTTCCATCAGCTTGCCGACACAGCTCAGTAGGCTTATGGGCCTGTATCCATTCGGATCTGTTTTGTCCTTTCCTGTTTTTGGTACTGGTACCAGTATTGCATCTTTCCATGCCTGTGGTACAATACCCCTTTTCCAGCTTTGGTTCAGGACTGATAGTAGTTTTTTCTTCGCTGTTTGGCCCAGCCCCATCAGCATTTCGTTTGTTGCCCCACTATCCGACCCACTTACCCTTACCCTCCAACTTCTGCCCCACTATCCGACCCACTTACCCTTACCCTCCAACTTCTGCCCCACTATCCGACCCACTTACCCTTACCCTCCAACTTATGCCCCACTATCCGACCCACTTACCCTTACCCTCTAACTTCTGCTCCACTATCCGACCCACTTACCCTTACCCTCCAACTTCTGCCCCACTATCCGACCCACTTACCCTTACCCTCCAACTTCTGCCCCACTATCCGACCCACTTACCCTTACCCTCCAACTTCTACCCCACTATCCGACCCACTTTACCCTTACCCTCCAACTTCTGCTCCACTTCCCTTATCAATACCAACATTGCTCAACTTATTCGATCACAGATTTGACGAAACCAATCCCTTTTCTATGCACTATTTATCAACTCATTGTTATTACGCGTGTGTGTGTTCCATCTGTAGTGGCTGTGTAGTAATTTCTCTAATGTCTGTGTGTACCAACTTTAATTTATGTATGTTCCATCTTTAATGTCTGTGTTCCATCTTTAATGTCTTTACTTGGAATACTTTATATCCTAGTAAATCAAATAGGCAGGTGTATTCCGGCTGCCAGGTAGCCGAAGGCTAAGATAGTAGGTTTTTATTTGCCATTTTACCCATTGCTAGGCATGGGTAGGTATTTCATTATTGATTGTATTTCTGTTAACAGATTATATTTCCGTCCATAGTGGCTTGATCTCTTCGTGACTATCTGAAGTGGATGTGTAAAATTATAATTATATTTTCATATTGTGCGGTGTCTTGAGTTTAAATCTACTCCATTACTTTTTAGCCGTATTTATATATTTTGAAGTGGACAGAATTGCATTGAATTCTCCTTCTGTTTAATTTGTATCTTTCGAGTATGTGGTTGATATTGACAAACAGACAGACTACGTCATTTATTTCTGGTTTTTGTGAGTGCTATTGGCAGTAAACAGACGGACAGACAATCTCATGTATACATGGTCTCCCAGGTTTCAACAGACTATCTCATTTATTTCATGTCTTCGTGTGTGCTACTGTGAGACTATGTCATTTATATTTGGTCTCACTGTGTGCTACTGACAGACAGACTATGTCATTTATATCTGGTCTATGTAGGTGCTACTGACTATCATTTATATCTGGTCTTGCCGAGTGCTACTGACAGAATGATTATCTCATTTATATCTGGTCTTGCCGAGTGCTACTGACAGAATGATTATCTCATTTATATCTGGTATATATGTGTGCTATTGGCAGACAGTTTAATTTATTTATAGTCAATGTGTGTTATAGAGACTATCTCATTTATATATGTATGTTACTGAAAGACTATCTCGTTGCTGGAATATAATTGTGAAAACAAAAACATTAATTGTCTAAAAGAAAACACAATTTAATATTTAACAGATAAGAAGAAAATCAATCTGGAAATTTATTATTTTCTCAAATATAATTTAGTAATGTTGGCAAAATATGTGTTACTTGTAATTTAAAAGAGCAATGTACATGTTGATATTTCTAAGCATCATGTAGCTTCAGTCTGTCTGAAAGAAACTCGTTCCCTTGCCAAAACACCAGCTTCCGCCACTGTCTTACTCAGGCACTCCTGGATATCTTGGTGCCATCGTCTTCTTGGTCTACCCCTTCCTCTTTTGCCTGGCACCATACCTTCCATCACCGTCCTCTCAAGACCGTTGTGTCTCTTGATGTGACCAAAGTATTTGCATTTTCTAGCCAAAATGGAATTGATAAACCAGTTCTCCTCTATGCTCAACTCTTGCCGAATGTCTACATTTGTTCTTTTCTCTGTCCAGGGTATTCTGAGGATCTTTCTGTAACATTTTGACTCGAAGGATTCGATTCTTTGTCTAGAAGTTTTGGTAATCGTCCATGCTTCACAGCCATAAGCTGCCACAGGAAAAACACAGGCTCTAAAGACTTTTACTTTTATCATTTTGTTGGTGCCCTGCCATAATTTCTTCAGGCTGTTCAGTCTCTGCATTGCTAGTCTTTTTCTGATTTCTTTCCAGCAGTCACCATTTTTGTCGATTCTGGAGCCCAGATATTCAAAATGTGTAACCTGGTCTATTTCCTCACCACCCACTGTAAATTTATGCTGACATTGTGTTTTATCGGTGATCATTTTCTTTGTTTTGTTTATGTTTATGAACAGATTTTGATCTTCACTACGTCCATTAACGGCTGAAAGTAGCTGCTCTAGCCCTTCCGCACTTCTTGATAGTATCACTGTGTCATCTGCGTATCGTAACTCAGGAATCGTGTACCCCCCAATCGTAAATAGGTCGAAACTTTCAATGTTCTCATCTTTCTAAGCACTTTGATGATATGTCAGTATTCTAAAGTTAGTGTCAAGTAAATTACGCATGTTTGTGCATGATTATTTGTGTGTACTGACTTATCCTTAATGTATTGTTGATAAAAGGATGAGATCTGCTTTCATTAAATCCTTGATTGGTTGTCATGTGCGTTACTACATTATTTGTAAAATATTTACACATTAAAAGCATATCAATGAAATTGTTACACTTCCTATTATGTTGTCATAAATAATTAAATAAGCAATGGCATCTGGAAGAGAACAAATCAAGAACCAGTACTTATTGAGATTAATGGGGAAAATAGCAGATCAAACATTCAAGAAGAAAACTAATAATAGCGCTGGGTTGGATGGCAGAGAAGAGAGAGGGTCGAAGAACATCTGGCAAAGGATATTAGTGAAATAAGCCAGAGCGAGCTGATAATCGTGACCAGAACGGAAGAAATCGACCAGAAACAGAAGAAATCGATCAAGAACTGAAGAAATCGATCAAGAACTGAAGAAATCGATGGAGAACTGAAGAAATCGACACAGCACTGAAAAAAACAATATAGAACTGAAGAAATCGACCCAGAAATCACGAAAACGACACAGAACTGACGAAAACAACCCAGAACTGAAGACAACCCAGAACTGAAAACAACCCAGATCTGACGAAAACGACGCAGAACTAACGAAAACAACCCAGAACTGAAGACAACGACACAGATCTTAAATCTGTGGCGATGGATTGGTTCAGCGTGGGTTCTAATGGCAGTTGCTGTTTATGCTGTTTATGTTGTTTATGTTGTTCAAGTTGTTAATGTTGTTTAAGTTGTTGTTGTTGAATGCCTACAATGAGTGGATTACCCTTTTATGCGCCCTGAAATATACGTTTAGTTGCGGGTTGTTGCAGCTTTCCTCACATCCTGAGCGTGCTGATGATGATAGACTGGATTCCTCCAGGCAGTTGTGCTTAGAATTGGCTTCATCTGCGTGTCACTCACTACTTCACGGATCACGTCGATCCCCCACCTCGTTAGCCAGGCTGCCTGGAAAACAGACAATTTCCAGGGAGGACTGCGGGGAAGTCAAGATGGTGGTCTTGGCCTGTATGTTTTGTCTTACCCTAACTAACATGTCTGATCAGTATGTTCTGTCTTAGCCTAGCTAACATGTCTGATCAGTATGTTCTGTCTTACCCTAACTAACATGTCTGATCAGTATGTTCTGCCTTACCCTAGCTAACATGTCGGATCAGTATGTTCTGTCTTACCCTAACTACCGTGTCTGATCAGTATGTTCTGTCTTACCCTAACTAATATGTCTGATCAGTATGTTCTGTTTTACCCTAACTAACATGTCTGATCAGTATGTTTTGTCTTACCCTAACATGTCTGTTCAGTATGTTGTGCCTGGTAAGACATTTGTCTTCCTCCCCTAATAGGAGTTAAAATGGGCATATCAAGATCAAAGAAATTATTCTCACCTTGAATTGTTCCATTAGGTATGTTTGATTTATGTTGCGCTTTGAAAAGTCTCTGGTGGCTTTGCACTGTCTCTCATTCTCTCGAGTGTGACCCTGTTAAATGAGAACCTATTTTCTATTGACCATATAAGGACAAATCTAGGCACAAACAATTGATAGAACATTCACATTGCAGCACTTGGAGGCTGTCAACCATACTTACAGAGGTTAACAAGTATTACCAAGCTATCAACTGAAATACAGCATCCTCTTTGTCGCTGTATCTCTCTTTGTTCTGATTCTATATTTTCTCCTGTGCTTGTTTTTGTTCCATTCTTTCACCTTGTCTTCCCATATTAACAAATAACTAGAGGCAGGCATGCCAATCCTGTTTCCTGATTCGGCTCAGAAATTTGATTAAATCTGTCACGAAATCAAGTAAAAGAGTTCCCCATCACAGATTATCTCCCTTTGTGTCTACAACTACGCCATCAAAATAGGCTGCTTGTTTGCTTGTACTTGTCCTAGATATACATTAGTACATTGTTTAGCTTTGCTTATAGCTTCCATAACAATTTTAGCGATTGCTGAATTAGCGCAAATCGGAGTTTTGCAATCAGTTTTTTGGCGAACAACCACACAGAAGTTGAGGTGGCTTCTTAGCATTATTAATTAAGGTTGCCAACTTCCTACAGAAGGATGTGTAAGTCTTCCATGAGTCCTTAAATTGATATTTAAATTTCCGTAATCAGTTGCTTCTATAGGAATAGTAAATTATTAAAACAACGTAAAAGGAAATGACTGTTAATCGTAGGTAGGCAGGCAGTCCGCTTAGTTAGACGTGAGGACCACCACGCCAACTTTCCATGGACACGATGAATTCCTGAGTCCCAGGATGCGTACAAAGAAGTTGCCATCTTTCTTCCAGAATTGCAGGATAACAACATGTTAGTTAGTTAGTTTAAGCTTACTGTAAGTGGTCAATTCATGTGTTATGGGTTGTGATAAATGGAGAGCAGGACTAAGGCCAATGCCAGAGACCGGGAGAGGAGTCTCTATCAGAGATCAGAAAGGGGGGGGGGGGGGGATCCTTTAATAGAGACTGGGAGAGAGCACACTGACAGAAATCAGGAGCAGGTCTTTTACCAGAGATCAGAAGAGACACCCATACCGAAGAGAACGGCCTATACAAGAGAGAGAGAGAGAGAGAGAGAGAGAGTAACTTTTGCCAGAGATAAGAAGAGGGTCCTATACCAGAGAGAGAGAGAGAGAAAGAGAGAGAGAGTGAGAGTAGCTTATACCAGAGACCAGGAGACGGCCTGTACCAGAAACCAGAAGAGTGACCTGTACCAGAGACCAGAAGAACGGGATGTACCGGAGACCACGACAGGGGCCTGTACCAGAGACCAGGAGAGAGGCCTGTACCAGAGACCAGGGGAGTGGCCTGTACCAGAGACCAAGACAGTGACCTGTACCTGAGATCAGAAGAAGGGCCTGTACCGGAGACCACGACAGGGGCCTGTACCAGAGACTAGGATAGGGGCCTGTTCCAAAGACCACGACAAGGGCCTGTATCAGAATCCAGAAAAAGGTCCGGTGTTAGAGACTAGAAGAAAGTACTGTGTCAGACCAGAAGAAGGTCATGTGTCAGACCAGAAGAAGGTCATGTGTCAGAGACCAGAAGAAGGTCCTGTGTTAGAGACCAGAAGAAGGTCATGTGTCAGAGACCAGAAGAAGGTCCTGTGTCAGAGACCAGAAGAAAGTCCTGTGTTAGAGACCAGAAGAAGGTCATGTGTCAGACCAGAAGAAGGTCATGTGTCAGAGACCAGAAGAAGGTCCTGTGTCAGAGACCAGAAGAAGGTCCTGTGTTAGAGACCAGAAGAAGGTCATGTGTCAGAACAGAAGAAGGTCATGTGTCAGAGACCAGAAGAAGGTCCTGTGTCAGAGACCAGAAGAAAGTCCTGTGTCAGAGACCAGAAGAAAGTCCTGTGTCAGAGACCAGAAGAAAGTCCTGTGTCAGAGACCAAAGGAAAGTCCTATGTCAGAGACCAGAAGAAAGTCATGTTTAAGAGACCAGAAGAAAGTCCTATGTCAGAGACCAGAAGAAAGTCCTGTGTCAGAGACCAGAAGAAAATCCTGTGTCAGAGACCAGAAGAAAGTCCTGTGTCAGAGACCAGAAGAAAGTCCTATGTCAGAGATCAGAAGACAGTCCTGTGTCCGAGACCAGAAGACAGTCCTATGTCAGAGACCAGAAGACAGTCATGTGTCAGAGACCAGAAGAAAGTCCTGTGTCAGAGACCAGAAGACAGTCCTATGTTAGAGACGAGAAGACAGTCCTGTGTCAGAGACCAGAAGAAAGTCCCGTGTCAGAGACCAGAAGACAGTCCTATGTCAGAGACCAGAAGAAAGTCCTGTGTCAGAGACCAGAAGAAGCGCCTGTCAGAGACCAGAAAAAGGTCCTGTGTCAGAGACCAGAAGAAGCGCCTGTCAGAGACCAGAAAAAGGTCCTGTGTCAGAGACCAGAAGAAGCGCCTGTGTCAGAGACCAGAAAAAGGTCCTGTATCAGAGACCAGAAGAAGCGCCTGTGTCAGAGACCAGAAGAAAGTCCTGTGTCAGAGATCAGTCGAGGTACCTATACCAAGATATCAGAAGAGCAATCTGCAACAAAGACTAGGTTCGTTATACCTGAGACCATGAAAGAGACCTATGTCAAAGATCAAAGGTTTCAAATAATTAAATGGTTGTCTACCATTTTCTACATCTCTCTCCAAATACAGTATCCATCACGTGTTATAACAATGAACGTCCTCCATGGGTTCACAATTCTCCGTTATTCCACCTTTCCTGCTCGTTCTGTAGTAAGGTCCAATGACATACACTAGCCTACTGTTTCCTCAGTTAAAGTCCAGTCCATCCTTTCAACCATTGCCGTCAGCGCTGCTGTTTGGCTCCCATTCCATCGTGTCAAAGGCGTTATCTTTCTCAGACGTCTCCGGTTTCCAATTTTCTTCATTCTACAAGAACATCCTGGCCTCTGTGCTCTTCCCCTGATGTTCATTTCCAGTAATGTAAAATCAAACTGACATTCTTCGAAACTGATAGACATCTTTCTGTGAATGAGTTAATGTGATAGATTTCTCTTTCTGGGATTGAGTTAATATAATAGACATCTCTTTATGTGAATGAATTAATATAATAGACATCTCTTTTTGTGAATGAGTTATTGTGTTAAACATCTCTTTCTGTGAATGAGTTATTGTGATAGACATCTCTTTCTGTAAATCAATTAGTGAGTTAGTTTGATAGACATCTCTTTCTGTGAATGAGTTATTGTGATAGACATCTCTTTCTGTAAATCAATTAGTGAGTTATTGTGTTATATATCTTTTTCTGTGAATGAGTTAGTGTGATATACATCTCTTTCTGTGAATCAATTAGTGGGATAGACATTTTTCTGGGAATGAGTTATTGTGATTCATATTTATGTAAATTAGTTATTGTGATAGACATCTTTTTCTATGAATAAGTTAGTGAACATGTTTCTGTGAATGAGTTATTTGTGTGCAGCTTGTTCCGAAATTTCCCTACGAGTCTCAATCTTAAAGTTCGGCTTATATTATATCGTTGTTCTCTGTAGAAAAGTAAAGAAGAGTCACCATGTGACTGCAGATGAAGCATAGGACCACCACTGTATCTGACCACTGCTCAAGAAACATGTATCAGAGCATTTACCGTGATGGTTTCGGTGGCAATGACATTGCATAATGATTTTCGTAACCTTACGCACAATTATCTCTTGTCTCCCTTTTATACGACGTGTTTGATATGTTACTTTGGCCATATTATCTGCTGCCTTAGTACCATTTGGGCGTAGATCATATTGTAAATCAGTCATCATCGAACCACTAATGGATCGGTATGGGAGTCAGCGTATTCGTTATGTCCCACAGTAATCAACTTCGTCGTCTTCTTTTTCGTCGTCTTCTTCTTTGTCGTCTTCTTCTTCTTCGTTCGTCCTGGCAAAAACTTTGTGACGCTGTGTCGTGATTTACAGTTTCAGCTGGCCTTTTTTAGTATCGGATTTGCCTTTCCACTGGGATCCCTATTCCTTGAACAGACTAGATCAGTGACTAGTGCAGCCTGTTTCCAGGGCCGCCACATGGAAGCTGAATAGTGTCTTGATCCGCTCTGGTTCGTTGACCCTGATGCAAGCAGCCAGTTATGAGTCGCTGACTGCTGTCAGCTAATTCCCTGTGCTGCATATTGGCAGCCTCACGCAATATGATAACCATCGTCTTGTCCCTGTTATTTGGTAATTGTTGAAAACCCACCTTCTTGTCCAGGTCATAATAACAACCATAATATTCTCTGATATTGATACGGTCTCAGGCTATATTAAAAGATAAAGGTAGTTCTATAACAGACACTGTTCTCACGGATAACATGTTTTGTGATTAGTGTTCCAGGTTTTCAGCATCATGGGTGTGTTGTCTTTTGTATTGTTAAAGCAGGTACCAATTTGCAGTTGTGTTAACATCAAGAAACCGGTCTCTTCATCGTGAAAGACAAGAGCTGCAACAAGCCTGCCACACGCATGCTCATGAAATTGTGCTGGATATGTTCTCGCTATCGTATATTTGTAGTTCTTCTTCTTCATCATCGATCAACTGAGGCTAGGCTTCTAGTCCGGTGAGGTTCACGATCAACTGAGGCTATGCTTCTAGTCCGGTGAGGTTCACGATCAACTGAGGCTATGCTTCTAGTCCGGTGAGGTTCACGATCAACTGATGCTAGGCTTCTAGTCCGGTGAGGTTCACGATCAACTGAGGCTATGCTTCTAGTCCGGTGAGGTTCACGATCAACTGAGGCTATGCTTCTAGTCCGGTGAGGTTCATGATCAACTGAGGCTATGCTTCTAGTCCGGTGAGGTTCATGATCAACTGAGGCTATGCTTCTAGTCCGGTGAGGTTCACGATCAACTGAGGCTATGCTTCTAGTCCGGTGAGGTTCACGATCAACTGAGGCTATGCTTCTAGTCCGGTGAGGTTCACGATCAACTGATGCAAGGCGTCTAGTCCGGTGAGGTTCATGATCAACTGAGGCTAGGCTTCTAGTCCGGTGAGGATCATGATCAACTGATCCTATGCTTCTAGTCCGGTGAGGTTCACGATCAACTGATCCTATGCTTCTAGTCCGGTGAGGTTCACGATCAACTGATGCTAGGCTTCCAGTTCGGTGAGGTTCACGATCAACTGATGCAAGGCGTCTAGTCCTGTGAGGTTCATGATCAACTGAGGCTAGGCTTCTAGTCCGGTGAGGATCATGATCAACTGATGCTAGGCTTCTAGTCCGGTGAGGTTCACGATCAACTGATGCTAGGCTTCTAGTCCGGTGAGGTTCACGATCAACTGATGCTATGTTTCTAGTCCGGTGAGGTTCACGATCAACTGATCCTAGGCTTCTAGTCCGGTGAGGTTCACGATCAACTGAGGCTATGCTTCTAGTCCGGTGAGGTTCACGAAGGAGACTGCACGCCTCGGGTCCTTACCGGTCCACCTCGATAACCGCCGCTCCCCGGTCCGCACAGGTAGGGCAGTCACGCAGAACATGCTCTGGTGCCTGCTTGGGCGCTCCACAATCGTACGCGGCAACGTCTCCCTTGAGACCCACTCTACGGAGGTGGGCCCCGAGTCCACAATGTCCAGCTCCGAGTCCAAAGATCTCTGTCCACCTATCTCCGCCAAGTCTGTCCATGCTGTACCTATCTCCGCCAAGTCTGTCCATGCTGTACCTATCTCCGCCAAGTCTGTCCATGCTGTACCTATCTCCGCCAAGTCTGTCCATGCTGTACCTATCTCCGCCAAGTCTGTCCATGCTGTACCTATCTCCGCCAAGTCTGTCCATGCTGTACCTATCTCCGCCAAGTCTGTCCATGCTGTACCTATCTCCGCCAAGTCTGTCCATGCTGTACCTATCTCCGCCAAGTCTGTCCATGCTGTACCTATCTCCGCCAAGTCTGTCCATGCTGTACCTATCTCCGCCAAGTCTGTCCATGCTGTACCTATCTCCGCCAAGTCTGTCCATGCTGTACCTATCTCCGCCAAGTCTGTCCATGCTGTACCTATCTCCGCCAAGTCTGTCCATGCTGTACCTATCTCCGCCAAGTCTGTCCATGCTGTACCTATCTCCGCCAAGTCTGTCCATGCTGTACCTATCTCCGCCAAGTCTGTCCATGCTGTACCTATCTCCGCCAAGTCTGTCCATGCTGTATCTATCTCAGTCTGTCCATGCTGTACCTATCTCCGCCAAGTCTGTCCATGCTGTACCTATCTCCGCCAAGTCTGTCCATGCTGTACCTATCTCCGCCAAGTCTGTCCATGCTGCCATCTTTGGCTTTCACTATCTATGCTGGTCTGTACACCCTGTTCCCACGTATAGCCCGTTAAGTGTCCCCGCTTATCCATCGCTCCGCGCAAGGGGAATACACACGCCGCCACCTCCGGCCCATCTGCCCCCTCGCCTCCAGGGATCCCACAGCGGGCCAGAATCCACTGTAGGACCAAATCTGTCTTCTGAGACAGCAATCCTATGCCGCACCCTATATCACGCACCAGTCTATCCCGCCTTGGGCTCGAGATGGCCCGGAGCACAACCCTAGAGCCTGCCAGAATGACCGCCCTTCCTGCAGCCATGCTCTGACCGACAAGCATCTCAGCTGCAGCTCTTCTCTTGCTTCAGCTCCGAAATCGGCACAGGTCTCTCCTGCTGGCATGGAGCGATTCCCAATGTCGCCATTTGAGCGTGTGATGCAGATTCAACTGCATCCTCTTCCATCGCTCACCGTGGCCGATCCATCCGTATATACACGTGTCCAAGAGCCGCCAGAGCACTGTCTTCCGAGCTCACGCAGAACGTGGCACGTTTGCTCCACCGCCGACCGCTCACTTCTCTTCATTAACCCTGAAACCTCAAGACCACCCTGTATCGGTCCCGGCTCCATGTCCAAGGCTCTGGAATGAGAGCTTCGCACTCCTTACCTCAGCCTCGAGGACGTACGAGAGCCCTCTGTGGATCCAGATGGTCCGATGGCCTGGGCCCCTCCCCAGCAGTGTATCCTCTGATCTCTCCCGGAACCCCTGGCGCAGAGGACGATCAGGCAGCCTCTCTAGACTTTCAAATCGAGCAAAGGATCCACATTCTCTCCCCAACTCAAGGGGCCTAACATCCGCTGCCCTTCCCAGCTCTGCGATTGAAGTGCCCCTAAATGCCCTATGGGCATCTCTTGAGACCCATATCTCGGACTCGGTCTAGTTCTATCGTGTCCTCTCCGGCAGCCGTTGATCATGCGCCAGAGGCGCACTCCACGACCGACCTGATTGCATCAGTGCAGGCCCGCCCGAGGATGTTTTTGTTGCCCCCTCCCCCAGATGCACCAGCTAGCATCCTCACCACTGAGAGTCCTCTTCGGTTCCCGTCTGGACCCTCTTCACACCCGACTTCCACCTCCAGGCAAGTCTCGAGTCAAATGTGCCTCCTAGAAATGTGGGCGTATCCACTGCAATTGTCTCTCTTTTGAGGGAGAGAGAAAAGCGGTAGAGGTCCTGGTGTGGCCCATTTTCAGTCCCCACTCTCCTGTTCAGCTCCCCACCCTCTCCATTTTTCCGCAGAGCAAGCATGAGGCCACCGGTGCGTGTCTGGTAGCCGTCCACACAGTCATCCCCGTGCAAGCCGTCCGAGACACGCCGATGGCAGCACCCAGTGATGTCGTCTATATTTATTAAGAATAGAGTGGGTAATCCCTCCCCCCTTCCCCCCAGCCCCCACCCTCAGCTCGACTACCAAGCTGGTACATCTGTCCAATCCAACCCTGACAAATCTTTGGAAGAGGCAACCCTTAATTCATGTTAACATAATGTTGACAACTCCCGCTTGGAGGACCCTCAGCCTTAGGCCTCCTCTCCAGACAGCACCGAAGGGACGGGAGAGACCAAAGAAGACGGCCAGCACACTTTCTTTCTCTATGCCCTGTGCCAGGTATGTCAATTTTTGTGCTTCTGCGCTGCCCGCATCCCAGCGAGTTGACCCAAAGACACCAGGTGAGTCACCCATTTATCAGTCTTTCCATCAGCCTGCCCACACAGCTAAGGAGACCGATGGGCCTGCAACCTCTAGGACTGTGTCTGTCCCCTTCTGGTCTAGGAATAGGTTGGATGCAAACCTCCTTCCAGAGCGCCGGAACAGTACCCCCATGCCAGCTCTGGTCAAGAAACCTTGTACTTATGGAGCCGAGATGTTTGAGAAATTCGCTTGTGATACCATCTGCCCCTGGTGCTTTTCTCTCATTTAATTTCTAAATTTCGTCCCCTAGCTCCTATAGGGGGAACTTCACTGTCGTGCACTCTGTCGGAGTGCCTGTGTCATGGTTGTCCCTGATCTAGAATCCCACTTCCTCAACTCCATCTCTTGAAACCTGCGTCTCGCTCTCCGACCGACAAGCTCTGGCCACAAAGTCTGCAGCCACCTTGCCCGCCACCCTGCTCACGATTACATGCAAACACGGCCCTCGATCCGTTGCCGCGAAGGGACCTGGCGAGACCCCACAGTCCCGCAGTATCTCCTTCCAGGTCTATAGAGCAGGTCAGTCTGTGCTAACTTTCTCTCATTTCTTCTTCTCTTGTTTGAAGGATGCCTTTGCTTTGTTGTGCAAGATTGTAGTGTCGTCTGTTGGGTTCGTCCCCATGATTTCTCTGCACGTACTAATTTCGCCTTGCAGCGCCACCAGTTCTTAGGTCCAGAAGGGTTAGTAATCTTTTCTGCGGCCTCTTTGGATAACTCTTTTTGGCAACATCAAGAACACACACACACACCCCCCCCCCCCCCCCCTGAAGGTCTAGAGTTTTTAAAGTTCAAGATCTATAGCCCGATTTCGTTTTGGACAGAGAGCCGTCAGTACTCGATGTTAAAAAGATCCAGCTTCATCTCCCACAGTTCCATCTAGGGAGGGAGTTACCGATTGTGGTCTCTTTCATTCTCTTTGTGGTAATTACTATTGGGCTGTTCTCACTGCATCCCAAAAGTTGACACATGCTTCGACTCGAGACATTTTCTATCTCTTCTGTAGCCATGGATCACCTGTTTTCCTCCAGGACCTAGAGTAGTATGAGCGTGTGTCGTTGGGTTTCTTTAGCATGAATCTTTGCAGTAAGAAGTTATGGCGGTTACCAATATCTCTGGCAGTTTAGCGAGATGATATTTTTTGTCTTTCCTGAAGTTCAACACGAAAAGGTAGAATCAATTTAGCCGCAGAGAACAAAAGGCCAAAGAGTCAGAAGGGGAACGCCTTAATCAGGACAAAATGATAGCTATTTGTGTATGCGTTATGCTCGTCTCTTCAGTCTGCAAACATGTCAAAGTTTATTTGAAGACTTTTTTTCAAGAATAACACGATTATTGACGTTAATGCGTTGGTTACGTGAAATCACAACTTGATTAGCGTCAGGCGTGGCCACAGTACTTGGTTACTACATGCATCCACATCATTCACGACACAACCACACTTAGCAAATGTTACTATATGCATCCACATCATTCACGACACAACCACACATAGCAAATGTTACTATATGCATCCACATCATTCACCACACAACCACACTTAGCAAATAACACAATAACACTCTCCAGCAAGCTGTGTCATATTTAATAATATCCCATTCAATTAAAATAAAAATTACAAACAACTAGTTAAATACATCTTAACTAAGTAATCATATGTTATATATATTTATATAAATTTTAGCATGGGTTTTGTTTTGTTTCTTCCTCGCTGTAGTCACTGAGCGTAAATCTATTTATGCTATTAAACAAGTCAATGCAACCAAAGGTTACACGCGCAAGCTACTTATCCACTGCTTTCTTTCCCGTAGTTGAACAACAGAAACTGAAAGAGCTGAGACTTTGTCGTGGACTGGACGAAAATTCGAGTAATCTAGCTAGTTACACATTGCCATTAAGATAGTCTTAGTCTTAGTCTTAGTCGGTCTGTACTTCTACAGGGTCAGGTACCACTGTGCAGGTTCCAACTCTGACGTGAGCTGGATGTAGCTGGTATCAGGATTTCCTCCTTAGCGGCCTAGGCTCGAGCATCTTATTACTTCGCTGCATTGGCACAAGTTCTGCGGAGGGTGATAAACCGATGTGCAAGTCCATCTTAATAGACTGAAACACTAGAGCAAAGTAATTCCGTAGCCTGTTGGGCACCATGTATGCTGCTCTTAACAAACCATCTAACCATGGTAGGTGTTATGCCATGTCCCACAGTTGGTCGCCTCTTTCGACATGCTCTCTGCGGGGCAGTGGTGCTGTTCTTGTTCTTGTCGTACACAAAGACCACGGCAGACCATTAAGATAGGTGTAGGTCAATATGGGAAGGGAGGTGCGATTTTTTGTTCATGTTTCCTGAAGCGTAGTGCGTTGTATTGCGTTTCGCGCCTTCTGGCTTTGCCAGGTTTAGTTTATCCTATTTCAGTACGCATTTATGAATGAGTTTACTTGCCAAAGCTGTACGCCTTTACTGGAACAGTAATCATAACGCATGCAAGTTTCGTTTGCGAGCCGTTCCACTAACCACTTCGCGATCCCGCCCTCCGTGGAAAACCTTATAAGGGCAATAGATCTCACTCAGACCACAAAATAAGTCATACTCTTTTGATAACGTAATTTCCATTACCGCAGCTCTGTGTAGCAGATTCACTCAGCACAACCATTTCTTCTGGTCACTGGAACCAATTTATTATTTAGATAAATAGGAGACTTATCTCCCTTACCTCTAATTACTTCCCATCTACACACATTTTCAACACAAAAACGTTTTCTCTTCTAAAATATAAAATAAAAAAGAAATGTTTATTTGCATAACTTGATAGGATCATATCAATGCAATATAAGATGTCATTATCATGGCTACCTTACCGAAGTTTTTTTGCATTTAGCCCGATGTTGTCCCCGTGATTTAAGCCCAACATTATATCACTTGATCAAGTTTGAATCTGTTTCTCCTCCTAACAACATCATCTTATTTCTAACTATGTCCTTGGTTCTTGTCTCTTTTAACGTGACTGGCCTCTGACATTATAGCAGTTTTCTTCTTTCCAATGTCACTGGGGAATAAAAATATCGAACTCGTGCAATGGGGTATAATCTCTGGTGTTTTCCTATACCTTTTTCTGACATAGGTTTCACATCCGTTATCTGACATAGGTTTCACGTCCGTTATCTGACATAGGTTTACCATCCGTTATCTGACATAGGTTTCACGTCCGTTATCTGACATAGGTTTTACATCCGTTATCTGACATAGGTTTTACACATTCGTTATCTGACATAGGTTTTACACATCCGTTATCTGACATAGGTTTCACATCCGTTATCTGACATAGGTTTTACACATCCGTTATCTGACATAGGTTTCACACATCCGTTATCTGACATAGATTTCACATCCGTTATCTGATATAGGATTCACACATCCATTATCTTCTTCTTCTTCTTCGTTCGTTCTCAATCTCCCGCTTCCAAACCCTGAAAGGGCTTAAGTAGCAGAATGTAGTCCAGAGAACGGAATGCGTTGTGTCGTAGTTTACAGCTTGAATGCGATATTTGCACCTTTCGGTCCAACACATCCGACTTCAGCAAACATTTTTTGAGTACCAGGTTAGCATTCCCTCTTCGATCCCTTCTCCTTAGCCAGTCTGCCCTGCTGCAGCCTGTTATCCAGGATCACCGCGTGGAGGTGTAGAAGGGTCTTGGCAGATCTGGTTCGCTGGCCCTGACGCTAGCAGTCAGCTATGGATCGCTGACCACTGCAGCTCATGCGATGCTCAGCATCTTGATAGGTTTCACACATCCGTTATCTGACATAGGTTTCACACATCCGTTATCTGACAAAGATTTCATACATCCGTTATCTGACAAAGATTTCAGACATCCGTTATCTGACAGGTTTCACGTCCGTTATCTGACATAGATTTTACACATCCATTATCTGACATAGGTATTACACATCCGTTATCTGACATAGGTTTTACACATCCGTTATCTGACATAGGTTTCACGTCTGTTATCTGACATAGGTTTCACGTCCGTTATCTGACATATGTTTCACAATCCCGTTATCTGGCATAAGTTTCACATCCGTTATCTGACATATGTTTCACACTCCCGTTATCTGGCATAAGTTTCCCACATCCGTTATTTGACATAGGTTTCACATCCGTTATCTGAAATAAGTTTTACACATCCGTTATCTGACATAGGTTTCACACATCCGTTATCTGACATAGCTTTCACATCCGTTATCTTACATTGGTCTTACACATCCGTTATCTGACATAGCTTTCACATCCGTTATCTTACATAGGTCGTACACATTCGTTATCTGACATAGGTTTCACACATCCGTTATCTGACATAGGTTTCACACATTCGTTATCTGACATAGGATTCACATACTCTTTTCTGACATAAGGGTTTTATACGTCCTTTTCTGACATAAGGGTTTTACACGTCATTTTCTGACATATGGGTTTTACACTTATTTTTCTTACAAGTCGCCGAAACTTCGACAAAATCGAGACACATTGACGTTGGACAGATACTTAATGGGGTCAGTCAATCAGTGTTAGTTAAAGGCAATTGAGTACAAGCCTTCAGCTTTCCCGATGTTTCGACCTCACTGTAAGCACTATCAGTTTCCTCAAAGATTAACTGCCATGGAGTTAACGTAACGAACTTTACGAGTACTTTGGGTCAGCCTTGCTGTCAAATCTATCTTCAATCTCTGCAACATTGCTTTTATCTATTTTCTAAACTCCGCCTCTTATCATGACAGGCTGCACGTAATCCTAAACTTTCCTACCGTTTGACAGTTTTTGTTACCTGGCCACTAATACTTCAGTTACTTAATTTTTGAATTCTCCTTTTTCCTTCAAAAATACTTCTACTACATTTATCTGAACAACTCGTCATTACATTACTGGTGGATTTAGCTTAGCTATTTAATCCACCATCCTTCTAAAATCGGCCTCTAACCCCCATTTTTTGAAAATGGTCTTGAGATAATTCCAATTTTTGGCATGTGTGATTTGTGTGTCCATCATTTCGAACAACCGCAATATACGGATAATAAGAGTCGATAATTAAAGACAGTAATTCTGTCCGTTACTTAGTCAACTTTCCAGTGACCTGATTTCAGATAATGTCAAGTTACATTTAGGAACAAGCCCGCCTTTGTTCGAAATGACCGCTACAGTTAAACTTTGGATCATACATTGTTTCTCACACATCTCTTTTCTTCCTACCTGCCTGGTTCAGAGTGACCTATTTGAATCAAAATAAAGACAGTTACAATTAATTTTCAATGGCCCCTTGTCACATCTGTATGCATCTCGGTTTAGGGCGAATCGGCCCGTGTCCTACAAATACATCCCCAGACTGGCCATAATGTCCTGATGCCATCTTGTCGTGGTCGTCCTCTTTTCCTTCGTCTATGCCTTATATCTCTTGACATGACCGACATATCTCAGCTTTTTTCTTGCCATGTTCTGTAACATGCATCGATAGCTAAATTGTATATACACAGGGCTTGACAAAAGCGCTCGTCTGCTCGTCTGTGGCGAGAAATAATTTGTGCAATTTTTGATGAGTTAAAAAAAAAACTTTTTTAAACGTTAATTACTTTTTAAATCATTACTACGTAACGACTCTCGCACGACTATTAATGATATTTCGGTTCGAATAGAATGTGCATAATCTAGTTTCTGATGGGGGATCTAAACAGACATCCACTTCAACAATTTACTAAAACAATCGATAAATGGTACTACAATGCTAAAACTGCCAAGAATGTTCAAGAACACAACCGCCACGCCTCTGATAGTAGTGTATTTTTTCTTAAGAAGAAATAGACTAATACTGTGTAAGTAATACAATATATTTGGGTTTTTGTACGCATTTTCTTTGTAGAAATAAATTGAATTAGTGCCTAGTTTAAATTTGTTAACATAAATTGCATGACTGTAGTCCGACCATGCTGACTGATGAGCCAGCCTAAATTTGTCAAGCCCTGTGTATGTATTTATATTTTAATCAATGTTATTTTCAACATCCTTCTGTATAATACTCACATTTTTGTTTTAACTGATCTTTTAGCAATTCATTTAGTGCATGGTATGCTTCCGTGTTATTTCAACCATGCCAGCAAACTACAGGAACCATCAGAACCTTCATCATTTACTGAGAACGACTGAGCACCTATGGGTAAACCCATAGTGCAGTGATGCCGATTCTTAATAACAGATCAGAACAGCCTCCAAACTATAAGTACAAACACACCCATCAACCAGCTGACAAACGAACATGCAAGAATGTTTCTCTAGTCCGCCTACTCTAAAGAGCGACAACTGATTCCTATAAATAGCCAGCCACAATGAGACTATGTGTACCAGGCCAAATTGATCTACCACAGCGCTGACAAATGTCACGGGAGCGACCCCTTTATCCTCCTTGTGTCTGACGTGTGCTAGAAATTGTGCAAGCGAAACCAAGCCAATATATTCCCACCAAAATGTAATATGTATCTTTAGAGAATCTCAGACAAATCTTCATATCTATTTCTATTACATGATTATGCTGATGCCAAGTTCTGTCCTCTTGGATGGTCCAAATAGATTCATCTGTTCAGCAAAACCTGGCGTCAGCAACATACGACCACCATACGAAAATATCTGATTCGCATTATAGAGACGAAATATCATATTTCAAATAGTAGGGATAAATACGTGCAAACGACAGGTGAAGTCAACGTATAGCAATAGATCAAAGACTTTCAAAGACTGTACCGGAACAAGAAGCACTCCTCTTCATACTACAACAAAACCTCTTGGATAATGTGACGGGTCTTGTGTTTTCGATTCTTTATGGATTCTTCTCACACTTCCGGTTTTAGTGGCGAATGGAAAACGTAATTTCTCAAAGTTAAAGCTCATAAAAAACTTACATACGCTCAACAATATTACAAAAGGCTGTAGTTGGATTGGCAACTGTATCAGTCGAACATGAACAGACATCAGCATTTGATCTCATTGAACTGGTAAAAATGTACACATGAAATAGCATGCCAAAGTCGGTCTTCATGTGGTGCTGAAGATTGTTTTGTCATCGACGGATGTAGGCGTTCAAAATGATTTATGTGTACAAATTGTTTCTTTTGTATTTGAGAAAGATAATCACAAAATAATGTTTTACCTATTCTTGCAATTTCAAGTAAATTTAGCAGTTTCTTGGGAGCTGTAAGTACGTAATCTTGTCTATGGCACAAAATAGTCTGACACCGGTGTTGAGTGGATGGAAAAGACTCAAGAATACTTAGTAGCCTGTACTGGGTACAAACTGCCTTTGTATCATCTGAGAAAAAAAACATGAAAGAAACTAGTAAAAGTTGATTAAGGTTGAGCGCAATCAAAATTTTAAAATGGGTATGGTCAGATACCGCACCGAGACGAGAACACAAACAAAACCTACGTTACGACCAATAGGCGTTCATCAGGGACAACAACACTGAATTAACAAATCAACATATAAGAAAAAATGGTCAACTCATCTGTTTCTGGTAGTAGACGCTTCCTGTCTAAGTGACCGGCTGTGCCCAGCGCTCGATTGAAACTGAATCGGAGCGGTCAAACTCAGTGGCGGAATATGCCTGATAAGCCAGTGGTGGCCAGATAGTGGTCCAGATAGGAGAACAACGAGAAGGCAATGTAAGCCGGGAGGGCGTAATATTGATATAGGAGAGGGGGGAAGAGAACTGATGGAAGAATGGGGGCGGCGAGGGGGGGGGACAAAGGCAGACAAATAGATGGGGGCCAGTGTGAGGGTTTAAGAAAAAGTATGAAAGATATTGATACCATGTGGTTGGAGACAGCCCATCCTCGAGATAAGTCTATTCTCTAGAGCGAATAGATGACGATCGTCAGAGAAGCACGAAACTAGACCAGTGACACTGACGTCAGCCATACCCCGGTGCTCAGGACCATTGAAGTGGCTGGCAATTGGGGAACCAGTGGGGTTGCGGATGTCGTTGAGGTGTTGTCTTATATTTAATTGTAGCGTCTGGCAGGATTTACACAACAAAAGGATTGCAGCAAGGATGCGCACTTTACTCTTGTCTTTACTCAGAGAACATTTGTAACAGGCAAATGCCAGGACTCGTTATCGGGGAAGTGTCAATAAATGCTCTCAGAAATGTGTATGACACTTTTTTGTTTAGCTGAAAGTGAATAAGAGTTACAGGAATTGGCCATCAAGTGATGAACAAAAGTCAGGTTTGAACGTTACCACTAACAATGAGGGAACGAACACTATGATAATTAGCAAAGTAGAAAGTCCTGCTCTACATCTAAAAATACATTTTCAGGCGCTAAGAACAGGTCAAAAGAGTTGAATTATAAAAAGCGAGGATTGACGATGGGACATTGGAATCTAGGAAAGAATAAGGATTGTCCAACCTGTTGTCACCAACACGAGTCAAATATTGATATCCAGACAAGTAACATCAATTACAAAATGAGGGTGATCAACTCGAATGAGGGTGATCAACTCAAATGAGGGTGATCAACTCGAATGAGGGTGATCAACTCGAATGAGGGTGATCAACTCAAATGAGGGTGATCAACTCGAATGAGGGTGATCAACTCGAATGAGGGTGATCAACTCAAATGAGGGTGATCAACTCGAATGAGGGTGATCAACTCGAATGAGGGTGATCAACTCAAATGAGGGTGATCAACTCGAATGAGGGTGATCAACTCGAATGAGGGTGATCAACTCAAATGAGGGTGATCAACTCGAATGAGGGTGATCAACTCGAATGAGGGTGATCAACTCAAATGAGGGTGATCAACTCGAATGAGGGTGATCAACTCGAATGAGGGTGATCAACTCAAATGAGGGTGATCAACTCGAATGAGGGTGATCAACTCGAATGAGGGTGATCAACTCGAATGAGGGTGATCAACTCGAATGAGGGTGATCAACTCGAATGAGGGTGATCAACTCAAATGAGGGTGATCAACTCGAATGAGGGTGATCAACTCGAATGAGGGTGATCAACTCGAATGAGGGTGATCAACTGGTATGTATGGATATATGGACAATATTGAAACAGTTGCAGAAGAGAACGGATGCTTTTTAAATGCAGGCATACGAGAATGGGAAGCATCTCGTGAATAAATATTAAAACAAATGGAAAATCTTCGATAAAATTGTGCAAAGAGAATTGATGAACAAAATCAGAGTCGTGTAGCTAGGACAATTTGGTCACATCAAAAGACATAACACCTTGCCGAAAATAAAACTGGAAGGGAAGATGGAGGGGAGCTGTGCTGGATGTTCACAAAGTTATTAGTAGGAGAATAACGTCACAAGGTGGAAAGCAGATTGTACCCTCAAGGCAAGAGACAGAGGACGTTGGAGATCCATTGGAGCCGACCTTCGATGAAGAGATGGTACTTGAACTGAACTGAAGTTTTAAACCAAGGATTGTGTTCTTCTTTGTACTAGTTCAAACTTCAACTATAACGTATTAAAGAAAGCAGCGGTCAACCAGGGACTTTTGGTATCTACATAGAGCTTGTTCAGGATTGGTATCAGTGATGGCCAAACGTGTTTGCTATGTTCATCGCATATTGGACACCTTTGCAGAAGATGCTCAAGGTCATTGTTTTAGTGCCACAGACACATTCATCGGTATCTCATATCCTTAGTTTGTTGAACAGATGGTATCTCAGTCTGCTGTGACCTGTGCTGAGTCTAAAGATTAATCATCTGGTTATTGATCTGTGGGCTCTGCTTCCCATATGTCCCTGTATGTACACCTCTTGGCCTCTTCATAAGTTATACATAAACTTCGGGTTTCACCTTGACAGCCTGTTAGCCCCTCCCGTCATGATCAAGAATGTTCATCAATGACCTTTCTCAAACACTTCAATTTGCGCATCAAAATGATAGTCTGACGCGCCATGGACAGGTGCCATAATGGAATGCCAGTTGCACGGAATCTGCGTAAATATACTGTTAATGAGATGTTGCATTGTCGCCAGATTGATGCTCTTGGATTAAAAAGCTGGCAGATCACAGTTAATGCTTTTCGACACCTAGTCTGCATTTCTCTACCAAGCGTGTCGTCTTCCCAGTATGTAGCCAGATAACTGAAATCCCCGGTCTATTGAAGAGCAACTGAAGGATTGAAGGTAGTAATATACGAGTAGATACTATCGTACAAGGTAACATAAACGGCCTGCAACAATTAACTCAAATCTGCTGATTGTATGAAATCGTATGCAGTGGGTTGTAGATTCAAATATGTCAGCTGAAGCATGTACTTCAAATTTCAACAATTTAATATTCTACTGCGTGGAAGACAGGAGTAAAACTAGTCTGTACTTCATGCTCTGCTGTCGGGGGAAGACAGGAATAAAACTAGTCTGTACTTCATTCTCTACTGTCGGGGGAAGAAGACAGGAGTAAAACTAGTCTGTACTTCATGCTCTGCTGTCGGGGGAAGAAGACAGGAGTAAAACTAGTCTGTACTTCATTCTCTACTGCCGGGGGAAGACAGGAGTAAAACTAGTCTGTACTTCATTCTCTACTGTCGGGGGAAGACAGGAGTAAAACTAGTCTGTACTTCATTCTCTACTGTCGGGGGAAGACAGGAGTAAAACTAGTCTGTACTTCATGCTCTACTGTCGGGGGAAGAAGACAGGAGTAAAACTAGTCTGTACTTCATGCTCTACTGTCGGGGGAAGACGACAAGAGTAAAACTAGTCTGTACTTCATGCTCTACTGTCGGGGGAAGAAGACAGGAGTAAAACTAGTCTGTACTTCATGCTCTACTGTCGGGGGAAGACAGGAGTAAAACTAGTCTGTACTTCATGCTCTACTGTCGGGGGAAGACAGGAGTAAAACTAGTCTGTACTTCATTCTCTACTGTCGGGGGAAGACAGGAGTAAAACTAGTCTGTACTTCATTCTCTACTGTCGGGGGAAGACAGGAGTAAAACTAGTCTGTACATCATTATCTACTGTCGGGAAGACAGGAGTAAACAATCATTCGTTTATTTTACAAACACAAATGGTATCATACAATAATACCAGAACGGGAAAACTTATTATGCTGTTGATCAAGAGTTTTATGTAAGTAGCACAGGTCTTTCTCTTGTACTAATCAACCCATGTGTCCTATTACATTGGCCAATTCTAGCTATTGTTCCTACTACTTGAACACAATTGTATCTTACTAAAGCTGACACAGACTTACTAACTAACTACCTAACGTGTTCTTTTTTGTCCGCTGTCTATCTTCTGGTCCTCTATCGTCTGATGGTCTTCTGTCCTTCTTCTCTGCTCATGTAGCACCTGGGTCCTCTGATTCTCATAAAGTCTCGTCTTCATGCCAGGAACTCTGAGAGAATTATAGCCGTTGTGTCACTGTGATTTTCCATTTCACCATTGATACCACGGGTTTTCGTGTCAAGCGACAGTGGTTCTTATAACGTGGGGTCTGAGGTCAAGCGGCAGGAGTTCTTATACCGTGGGGTCTGAGGTTAAGCGACAGTGGTTCTTATAACGTGGGGGTCGGAGGTGAAGTTCAACACGTTTTTTACCACGGGTTTTCGTGAGGACAGCTTTGTGTTTAAGGAAAACACGTGTTTTTTTCTGACTTCTCGCACACAATAGTCACTCCAGGACTTTAGTGTCAACGTCACTCGTGACAAGGTTTCCGCGACAATGCACTACGTCAAAACACACAGTCAAATGCTGACGTTCGAAGCCAAGTGCTGGTTTGGGTTGGCAGCCAAGATCTTCACTTTCAACCACTGAGTCTGCTTCTGTGTTTCTCAGTTGTCCTTCTGCTGTTATATCTACTGAATTAGCTGATGTTTAGCTCTGTTCTAGCTATTGTGCTATCTGCTTGGTGGCCTTCTGTTCTTTGGTATCCTTGACTACACGGATTCCTAACATATAACCTCCTCGTTTGGGTCAATGTCTTCCATCTTTGTCCAGCTCTGGCAGGTAAACTTTGTCCAGTTCTGGCAGGTAAACTTTGTCCAGTTCTGGCAGGTAAACTTTGTCCAGTTCTGGTAGGTAAACTTTGTCTAGTTCTGGCAGGTAAACTTTGTCTAGTTATGGCAGGTAAACTTTGTCCAGTTCTGGCAGGTAAACGTTGTCCAGTTCTGGCAGGTAAACTTTGTCCAGTTCTGGCAGGTAAACTTTGTCTAGTTCTGGCAGGTAAACGTTGTCTAGTTCTGGCAGGTAAACTTTGTCCAGTTCTGGCAGGTAAACGTTGTCCAGTTCTGGCAGGTAAACTTTGTCTAGTTCTGACAGGTAAACTTTGTCCAGTTCTGGCAGGTAAACTTTGTCCAGTTCTGGCAAGTAAACTTTGTCCAGTTCTGGCAGGTAAACTTTGTCCAGTTCTGGCAGGTAAACTTTCTCTGACCAACGTTGCCGCTAAAGAAAAAGTCCTTTGTCTTGAACTTTCTTTGTAACCTTAATGATCGTGGGACTTCCCATCTATCTGCACCTTTTCGTCCTGTGGATCGGGAGATTTTAAATTCGGCTGGGTACACTCTTCAATCATTGTTGTAGGTTCCGAACAATGACCAATATATTCAACTGTAGCTCACGGGCAGGGTTCTACAGTCATGTAGGGATATCTCAGCTGGTTTTTAGAAGGATCCCCTGACCCTGGCTCATGGGAACCTTGTAATTCTGTCTCATCTGGAAAAATGAATAGAGGTTGACCACAGCGAAGATGGCACCAGGACTGTACAAAGCCTTCGAAACCAGTATAAAGAAGTATAATTAAAAGTTAAGTTAAATTAAGTTAAGTTCAGCTAAGTTAAGTCAAGTTAAGTTAAGGACATTACGAACAGTCTGCGGATGTCTTTGTAGGACACTGGTCGACATGTCTTAAGCCGAGATGCACACATAACTATGGCGAAGGAGAATGTTTTCTGGGAAGTATATGTCACATGATGGAAAGTGTGTACGTGTTTTCAATTATATTTGTGAACTTTATAGGACCTTGTTTACTTCATAAAATTGGTCTAGCAAATGTGTCCAAAGATGAAGCATGAAAATTAATTCACTTTCGTCCATTTTCTGCAAAATATTTATATCCTCTCTTTTAGTATATTCTTTCTCAGTCAATTTGAGTGAGGGGAATAACAATGTAAGTGCAACTTTTGGCGATAGCTGTAGTAACTTTGGCAAGTCTAACAAATACTTAGCAACTTTTTATTCTGGAAGCAAGAACTGTTTTTTAGCACTGCCAATCTTTTTGTACAGACGGTTAGTTAGTAGTAGTCCCTTTCAGTCATGACTGACTATAGCATGATATAACAGACTGAGACAAAAAAAACAATCAAGCTCATTTATTGTGACCAAACCAATTCACTGCATACATTCAAGAGTCAACTAACGTTCGTACTACTCGATCTTTGGAATGACCAGCGCAAGGAATAAACTTTGCAAACTTATTCCTTTCCAATATTTTTCTTCTACGCTTTTATACTCTCCAGCCATATTGACTGCATATTCATATGATTTTCCTCTACTTTGAAATAATTTGCAAGTTTACTGAAGTAGTTCAATATCAATTCATCAATACATTTACCAGCGTGACCTTTCAGTTAACAAAAACTACAGAAAGCGTTCAGCTGTCAATCCATCACTAGGAGAAACTTATCTAGGAATGACAGAAAGTTGATCAATATGAGAGACTTCAAGAGTTGAATCGACTGAACAACTAAGTTAACCTGCCCGTTTGATGTCTGTCGCTCAATATTGCGTCGCGAACTTTATTAGACATCAACTGGATAACCTCTTTATATTTGGTTTTGAATAAGTATCTTCTTGTTGGGATGAGATCTGAGCGCGCGCGACTTGTCTCGAGCGCGATGAAAATGATCCGACGACTAACTAACTTCTTTTTCGTTCATTCTCAGATCAAGGTCCCGGTTTCTCTTAAAAAGCACAGAGTTGTTTGTGGGGTTGTTTTATCTCCATACAGCTTATATTTAATATTTGCCTCATGAGGCCAGCATTATTCTCTCTCTTCCTGCGTGAGCATGCAGCTTTGCAGGATGTGTTCCGCTGTCATGGTATGCTCCCCAACATAGAAACTTGTTATTTGTCTCAATTCTCAATTTGTTGTAAAGATAACCATAGAGTCTATTATGCCCAGTTCTCAGTCTGAAGATGATGACTTGTTCTTCTCTAGTTAAATTAAAGTATGTGTCTTCTTTTCGAAAGTCGGGGTGTTGATCAGCTCATTTTTCATTATATGTGATGATCAGATCTGTTTGTGGGGATTCTTCTCCATACTTTGCTAGTCTGTCCGCACCTTCATTGCCTTCAATATTGCACTGGGATCGAATCCACCGTAGGACCAACCTTGAGTGTTCTGCTGAGAGATGTGTCAGGGAGTACATGCATTGTTCGAATCTTCATCATAATGATGCGGCATCAGTCGAGAATATCAAATGTTTTCATAGTGAATATCATTATCTTTTATTAATTACCTTACTCAGAACTTTGTTCTTTCAATCTATTCAAAATGATTCCCATAGTCTCTGCAGTCCGTTTACGACGTCTGAACTCGTTCTCCGTTCAACGTTCGCCCCGATTAACATTGTTGCTTCCCTCAACCAGGATGTTACGTTTTGCTCTGCTCGCAGTTCTTCCTGACTCACATATTTGGGCCCCTGGCATTCGCACATGAATCATCGATCTTTAATTGCGTAATAACAACAAGGGTTCTAAAACTGACCTAGCCTCTAAGATCGCGGTTCTAAAACTGACCTAACCTCTAAGATCGCGGTTCTAAAACTGACCTAACCTCTAAGATCGCGGATCTAAAACTGGCCTAACCTCTAAGATCGCAGTTCTAGAATTGACCTAACCTCTAAGATCGCGGTTCTAAAA
The DNA here is from genome assembly GCA_036924085.1 of Ariolimax columbianus. Taxonomy (NCBI): domain Eukaryota; kingdom Metazoa; phylum Mollusca; class Gastropoda; order Stylommatophora; family Arionidae; genus Ariolimax; species Ariolimax columbianus. The sequence continues at coordinate 79,415,424 of JAVGWX010000011.1, read as the reverse complement.
CTGACCTAACCTCTAAGATCGCGGTTTTAAAACTGACCTAACCTCTATGATCGCGGATCTAAAACTGACCTAACCTCTGAGATCGCGGTTCTAAAACTGACCTAGCCTCTAAGATCGTGGTTCTAAATCGGACCTAACCTCTAAGATCGCGGTTCTAAAACTGACCTAACCTCTAAGATCGCGGTTCTAAAGCTGACCTAACCTCTAAGATCGCAGTTCTAAAACTGACCCAACCTCTAAGATCGCGGACCTGAAACTCATGGGTCCCGTAATTTCTCGGTCGGAAATCTGTTGGTGGGTTGGAAATCTGTCACACCCGATCTGTCAAACACCGCGACGTGATTTGAACCTGGTACGTTGGGATTGTAAACTAAGCTTACAACGCCTAGACCACACAACCCCTAGACCACACAACCCCTAGACCACACAACCCCTAGACCACACAACCTCTAGACCACACAACCCCTAGACTACACAACCCCTAAACCACACAGCCGCTAGACCACACAACCCCTAGACCACACAACCCCTAGACCACACAACCCCTAGACCACACAACCCCTAGACCACACAACCCCTAGACCACACAACCCCTAGACCACACAACCCCTAGACCACACAACCCCTAAACCACACACTCCCTAGACCAGATACTCCCTAGACCACACAACCCCTAGACCACACAACCCCTAGACCACACACTCCCTAGACCACACAACCCCTAAACCACACAACCCCTAGACCACACAACCCCTAGACCACACAACCCCTAGACCACACAAACCCCTAAACCACACAGCCGAAAGACCACACACTCCCTAGACCACACACTCCCTAGACCACACAACCCCTAGACCACACAACCCCTAGACCACACAACCCCTAAACCACACACTCCCCAGCCGATTATATGTAGTTGCTTAACCAATGAGATTTCGTTGCTAGGTAACAGTGGACGCCACCACTTCTTTGGCGACCCGTTCGGGTCATTCGAATTGTTACTAATATTTTGAACACGACTCGTTTGTGTTACTGGGACTGGAAACGGTCATTGAAGAAACACTAGCATACAAATTGAACATAATTTCAGTAACAACGCTGGGACCTGACACAAAGACTTCATCAACATATATGAACATCAAAGTAATAAAAACTCCATCAACAATCAGACAACCAATCCAGAGCTGACCAAGTGTGCCCTTCTATGTTTGAAAGAAAGCTCTAGAAACAATCATCCGAGTTGTCAATCACTCAAGTGATCAATCAACTGAATGGTCAATCACCCGAGTTGTTAATCATCCAACTGGTCAGTGACCGGAGTGTTCAATCACCACCCGATTGGTACTCATGTTTAAATTAATAGAATAACTGTAACATTTAGAGTACGTCTCTAAAGGCTGCTGAAGAGAGTTGTGTATAATCCTAGAAACCTCATCGTGGGCAACTACTGCTATTGAATCCGATACTGATAAGGTTCAGATACAGATCCTGTTAAAGGACCAACCTTAGGCGTGGCAGCTTGTTTCACCTAAAGCTAAGAAATCAATCAATCGTCTGGTAAAAAACATGCCTAAAACGATACAGAAATACAACTGTAAATAACTCGCTTTCGTGGATGTCTGAAGACGAAGAAGAAATATTTCTTATAACTGTAACTTGGCACAATTAATAAAGGTATATTACAGGCTTTATTTTACGACATGATTCTTACATGTTCATGATGCACTGCCTTTTTCGGGGTTTGTTGAGTTATATTCCCTGCACTCAGCTAATTCAATTCTCCACGCTATTTCCATGTTTCAATCTGTCTGTAACAAATCCATCCAGTGGCGTAACCTGGTCACCGATACAAGTTGTGCTACATTTTTAGAATTTTAAACTCTATAAAAAATATACTTTTCTAGAAATGCCTTGATGTAACATATGTTCATTAAAAATGTATTTATCAGAAGAGCTTCTAAAATAAATTGTGTTGTTCCATAATGCCGTTAAATAGACATCTTTGAACTTTAGAATGTATACAATACAATTAACAGTACTATGTACACTAATGTACACTATGTACACTAATGTACACTATGTAGACTAATAGATGCTCTCCCCAATATTAAATAAACTAGTCTGCACATTTCTTTAAATATAATACTACTTTAAAAATCAAAACTCTCACATTGAATATAGCTGAGTGCGGAACTTTTGACGCACACATGTCAAGGATTAGTTAAATACTGACACCAGGTCGGGACGTCAATCGCGTCAACTCTTTCTCATCCATGTCTAGTATATACGAGGTGTGTTCAAATGAAACTGAACCAAACTGCAGTATCGGTACCCATTGTGAACACCTTCCGATACTTCAGTTTCTTGCTAAAAACCATTTGAACTGTCCCTAGCGACACAGCGAATTCCTCTGCCAGCGAACAAAAGATTCGTCGAAGGTCTCCCCGAATTGCTGCATCAATTTTGACGATGGCATCTTCTGACGCAACAATATGCACCTGGCCTGGTCTCGAAAGATCTTTCTTTAACTCATATCCTTCTTTAAACATCGCTGTCCAGCTCTTCACTGTTGTCTTCGACACACTTTTGTAACCATAAACTGCCTGCATTTTGCGTTGAATGTCAACTGGTCGACATCCTTCAGCTGTTAGAAATCGAATCACCGCTCCCTGATCAACTCTGGACGAATTCCGCATCACACCCGCCAAGTTTTCAACGGTCTGCTGAGGAAACTATGAGTCGGACGATAATGAAATTGTGCAAACTTGACGGTTGGCATGTGCTGTTATCACAAGAATTGACGTCAGCACGCGCATCGTACGTATGTTCACTTGGTGCAGTTAAGTCCGGTTTTATTTGAACACGCCTCGAACATACGAGAACACTATATTTTGTTTTTCTAACAAGCCTTTCTTTTTTATTCTGTCGTGTGTGTCTGCCAACAAGTGTTTTATAATTTTTTGACAGAAATAACCAACCAATGAAATATAATTTACAAAATGTGTGTGAAATTATCTACGGGCTTGCCACTCAAGTGGGAAAACAGCCAAGGTCACAACATAACGATCAGCCTTGTTAACAGCTGACATGCGCGCTCGTAAGTCGGAAACTCGTCAGTTAAATGTATTGTGTGTTGGTTGTTTTGTGTTTTTTTAATAGTTCTGTGTCACGCCACTGGTGTAGTCGTCGTCTCAATACATTGAATTGTTTCATGTATGAAAGTAAAACTTTGTCGTATAGACAATACAGTGCCAGAGTTCAGTGCACTATATTGGCAGGACGGTCCGGATATGCCAGATTTCCGAGATGAGACACCTTTAGCCAATAAACTGAGATGAGATACCTTTAGCCAACAAACAACTGCTGCCTTGCAGGTAGGCGGGAACGGTATATGGCAAAGGAAGAGGACCTAAAGCAAATATATGCTGAAGACAGATACACTGGGCTCCTGTGGGTAGAACATATTGCAACGCTACCTACCTCCTAAAGACAGCCACAGACATCACTTGTCGGAACCATTGCTAGAAATGTCGGATGGCTAATCAAGAGGAAGAAAAAGTGTACTATGTCTCAGCTTCTGTGGAAATGAAATGAACGCTTATATTTCTCGTTGTCTTACTTGTCCATTAGAAGCTTAACATTACACTACAACCAGGTAGATACAGGCCTACCTTCTTCAGTACGCCTCAAAATTTAAGAAGAACCACTATAACTTGCTACCTGAAAAAACTGACCGCAGGAAAAGGAGCTCAGTAGATGGTTCACTGAAGGCGCTAAGACAGAAACGTGTACAGGTAAAGGCTCAGTGAAGACACCAGGACAGAAACGTGTACAGGTAAGGGTTCAGTGAAGACACCAGGACAGAAACGTGTACAGGTAAGGGCTCATTGAAGACACCAGGACAGAAACGTGTACAGGTAAGGGCTCAGTGAAGACACCAGGACAGAAACGTGTACAGGTAAGGGCTCAGTGAAGACACCAGGACAGAAACGTGTACAGGTAAGGGCTCATTGATAACAACAGGACAGAAACATGTACAGGTAAGGGCTCAGTGAAGACACCAGGACAGAAACGTGTACAGGTAAGGGCTCAGTGAAGACACCAGGACAGAAACGTGTACAGGTAAGGGCTCAGTGAAGACACCAATACAGAAACGTGTACAGGTAAGGGCTCAGTGAAGACACCAGGACAGAAACGTGTACAGGTAAGGGCTCAGTGAAGACACCAGGACAGAAACGTGTACAGGTAAGGGCTCATTGAAGACACCAGGACAGAAACGTGTACAGGTAAGGGCTCAGTGAAGACACCAGGACAGAAACGTGTACAGGTAAGGGCTCAGTGAAGACACCAGGACAGAAACGTGTACAGGTAAGGGCTCATTGATAACAACAGGACAGAAACATGTACAGGTAAGGGCTCAGTGAAGACACCAGGACAGAAACGTGTACAGGTAAGGGCTCAGTGAAGACACCAGGACAGAAACGTGTACAGGTAAGGGCTCAGTGAAGACACCAATACAGAAACGTGTACAGGTAAGGGCTCAGTGAAGACACCAGGACAGAAACGTGTACAGGTAAGGGCTCAGTGAAGACACCAGGACCGAAACGTGTACAGGTAAGGGCTCAGTGAAGACACCAGGACAGAAACGTGTACAGGTAAGGGCTCAGTGAAGACACCAGGACAGAAACGTGTACAGGTAAGGGCTCAGTGAAGACACCAGGACAGAAACGTGTACAGGTAAGGGCTCAGTGAAGACACTAGGACAGAAACGTGTACAGGTAATGGCTCACTGATAACAACAGGACAGAAACGTGTACAGGTAATGGCTCACTGATAACAACAGGACAGAAACGTGTACAGGTAATGGCTCACTGATAACAACAGGACAGAAACGTGTACAGGTAATGGCTCAGTAAAGACACCAGCACAGAAACGTGTACATGTAATGGCTCAGTAAAGACACCAGGACAGAATCATGTACAGGTAATGGCTCAGTGAAGACACCAGGACAGAATCATGTACAGGTAATGGCTCAGTGAAGACACCAGAACAGAAACGTGTACAGGTAATGGCTCAGTAAAGACACCAGGACAGAAACGTGTACAGGTAATGGCTCATTGATAACAACAGGACAGAAACATGTACAAGTAATGGCTCAGTAAAGACACCAGGACAGAAACGTGTACATGTAATCGCTCATTGAAGACACCAGAATAGAAACATGTACAGGTAATGGCTCAGTGAAGACACCAGGACAGAATCATGTACAGGTAAGGGCTCAGTGATAACAACAGGACAGAAACATGTACAGGTAATGGCTCATTGATAACAACAGGACAGAAACATGTACAGGTAATGGCTCATTGAAGACACCAGGACAGAAACGTGTACAGGTAATGGCTCATTGATAACAACAGGACAGAAACATGTACAGGTAATGGCTCATTGATAACAACAGGACAGAAACATGTACAAGTATTGGCTCAGTAAAGACACCAGGACAGAAACGTGTACAGGTAATGGCTCATTGATAACAACAGGACAGAAACATGTACAGGTAATGGCTCAGTAAAGACACCAGGACTGAAACGTGTACATGTAATCGCTTATTGAAGACACCAGAATAGAAACATGTACAGGTAATGGCTCAGTGAAGACACCAGGACAGAATCATGTACATGTAATCGCACATTGAAGACACCAGGACAGAAACATGTACAGGTAAGGGCTCAGTGAATACACCAGGTCAGAAAAATGTACAGGTAATGGCTCAGTGAAGACACCAGGATAGAAACATGTACAGGTATTGGCTCAGTGAAGACACCAGGACAGGAACATGTACAGGTAATGGCTCAGTGAAGACACCAGGACAGAATCATGTACATGTAATCGCACATTGAAGACACCAGGACAGAAACATGTACAGTTAAGGGCTCAGTGAATACACCAGGTCAGAAAAATGTACAGGTAATGGCTCAGTGAAGACACCAGGACAGAAACATGTACAGGTAATGGCTCAGTGAAGACACCAGGACAGGAACATGTAAAGGTAATGGCTCAGTGAAGACACCAGGACAGAAATATGTACAGGTAATGGCTCAGTGAAGACACCAGGACAGAAACATATACATGTTTTGGTTCAATGAAGACACCAGGACAGAAACATGTACATGTAATCGCTCATTGAAGACACCAGGACAGAAACATGTACAGGTAAGGGCTCAGTGAAGACACCAGGACAGAAACATGTTCAGGTAATGGCTCAGTGAAGACACCAGGACAGAAACATGTACATGTAATCGCTCATTGAAGACAACAGGACAGAAACATGTACAGGTAATGGCTGGGTAAAGACACGAGGACAGAAACATGCACATGTAATGGCTCAGTGAAGACACCAGCACAGAAACATGTACATGTAATCGCTCAGTGAAGACAGCAGGACAGAAACATGTACAGTTAATGGCTCAGTGAAGACACCAGGACAGGAACATGTACATGTAATGGCTCATTTCATGCTCCAAGACAAAAACTAAACGAAACTGACGTTACGACCACCAAACCTCCATTAAGGTCAAAGAATGAAGGTAAATAACAAATCCCAAGAAAAACCAAATACGGGATGGGTGCCCACGAAACAATTCAGAATATCTACGTTTGACCTTCAGAACTAACGCAGTTTCTATGTATATATTTGTTTGCACCAAACTCTGCTATACAGAAATCAAGGTTAGACAGTTATTTTGGACATATACCAAGACATACATCCTTTGTTGAAGACCATACTAGAGGATAGCTTGGAAAAAAGTCGCTGAAGAGACAGATAGCATTATATGTGTGTGGATAACATCATGTGATGGGCTGGGAACAACCTGCCAGATTGCACTATTGCGGCAAGAGATAGAGTAAACTGGAGATCCATTGCAGCCGATCTTCGATGCACAGATGGCAGTTGAACTGAACTGTTATTTTCATGAGAAAAATAGAAATATATTCGTTTTGTAACAACTGTTCCTTTCATGTGAATACTAGAGATATATTCGTTTTGTAACAACTGCTGCTTTCATGTGAAGACTAGAGATATATTCGTTTTGTATCAACTGCTGCTTTCATGTGAAGACTAGAGATCTATTCGTTTTGTATCAACTGCTCCTTTCATGTGAAAACTAGAGATATATTCGTTTTGCATATATAATATACATTTCTAAATTATGATTTAATTATAACAAATAAAATAGAATACTAACCTCACAGACAATATTTTATTCGTAATTTTCTACCTTTTTCTGAATTCGTTTCCATCCATCCCAATTTGTCTTGTTAATTGGACACATTGTTTTTAATTTCTTTGCCATCACGCAAACCTCCTCATTAAATCCTCCTACCACTAATTTTTAAAAGCACGAGATGTTCTAAATTCTGTCTAGGCTGATGGGCATGAATTAAGGACGACAGATACAATCTTCAAAGCCTAATTGCTGTTTCAGCTTGAGACACAAACTTCGCCGTCAATACACAAGTATATAGAAGTTCGCCGTTGATACACAAGTATATAGAAGTTCGCCGTTGATACACAAGTATATAGAAGTTCCCCGTCGATACATATGTATATAGAAGTTCGCCGTCGATACACATGTATACAGAAGTTCGCCGTCGATACACATCAATATAGAAGTTCGCCGTCGATACACATCAATATAGAAGTTCGCCGTCGATACACAAGTATACAGAAGTTCGCCGTCGATACACAAGTATATAGAAGTTCGCCGTTGATAAACAAGTATACAGAAGTTCGCCGTCGATACACATGTATACAAAAGCAAGCACTTCCTATTATTATTGAGAAAGAAGGGACGAGGAAGCCGGACCACATGGTTCATGGGGGACGCACTGAAAGCGAATCATTTCTATGGGAGACAGTTTGCTGGAAATACATACAAGAGGTGAACGGTCGCACTATTATACTGGTAGCTATGACTCAATCACAAGGGCCACATTAAAGCGTCTAAGACCAGCGTATGGCTTCTAAGTAGCTGGAGGTAGTAGCTGGATGCAGTGGACCTACCGGTCAATATGACAGTTCAGCGCAACTCGCCATATTCATGGCTTTGTATGAGTCATTGATATTTGTTTTTGGTTTTTGTTGCTGTTCTGTTTGATTTGTTTGTTTGCGTTCGTCTTATTTCTCTATTCCCCAAGGCGGTGCGCGTTGCACTATGTTTTTATAGCGCGTCTGTTGGCCCAATACATCCTACTTGGGCATGCATGTTATGTAAGGGTCTGCTTCCTCTTGCATTTTCTAAGGGTTTGCTTCTTCGGTGAAACAGCCGATGCTGTGATTGGGAAGCGAACCCAGCACCTTCGGGTTGTGATCCGTGTCACTTAACCACTAGCCCACGCCGTTTCCAGTCATTGTTATGGCTGTTTGATGGCGAACTAGAATGAAGTGAAAAAAAAGTCGCTTCTCAAACAAGGGCGTAAATAATGTATGTATATACCGCACAGGGTGGATTCATCGGTAAACAGCCCTCTCCCCTCTCCCCTCAGTAGTTCTACAAAACCCGGATGACTGGACCTGATGTCACCCCACCCCGAGACTCACTCTACTCTCCCCTGCTCCCTTTTTTCTTAAAGTACGCCACTGCTCACAGTAATCAAATGTTGAAAGAACTATTGATCTACGGAGTTGTCAAAGACGCCATTTTTTATATGGCTATTTTGTCGTACTCCGTTCAGCAATGGTTTCCAAACTGTTTTTTCTGAGGCCCACTTTCTGAGTGGAAATTTGCTCTCGCCAACTCAGTGTATTAGTGATAAGAAATACCTTTAACGAGAAAATCAACCCAACCTTATATAGTGTTTTATTAATAACCTACAACATAATTACGGTGTAATATGATCATGAAGCATCCAGAAAGTATAAAATAATACAGCTACATACAAAATAATTCATTCACAAAATAGGCAAACTCGATAAGATGTGCCAGCACGTTTTTTGTCCAGACAAACAATCGCTCATTTCCTTATCAATATAAGGAAATCTTTCTCTTTTCTCATCGCTGACATTTTCAATCATATTATTTCTTATCAGATAAAATATTTAAATAATTTCCTTGTCGGCATAAAAAAGCCTTCATCTATTTAGGTGTGTGCGAATTAAAGGCTTGCGTTATGACAAATGGGAAGGCCCCTAGTCAGGGGCAAATGTGAAGGCCTGCGTCACTGGCAAATGGGAAGGCCTGAGTCAGGGACAAATGGGAAGGTGTCAGTGGCAAATCACAAGGCCTGAGTCAAGAACAAAATGGGACGGCGGGAGTCAGGGACAAATTAAAAGATCTGAGTCAAAGACAAATGGGAAGGCCTTCGTCAGGGACAAATGGGAAGGCGTGAGTCAGTGGCAAATGGGAAGACCTGAGTCAAGAACAAATGGGAAGGCCTGAATCAAGAACAAATGGGAAGGCGTGAGTCAGGAACAAATTGGAAGGCCTGAGTCAGGAACAAATGGGAAGGCTTGAGTCAAGAACAAATGTGAAGGCCTGAGTCAGGGTCGGGAGCAGAACGTTGACCAAGATCTCATTTCTCGGCAATACCGGACACCAGGACATAAGCTGTGTTCCTGCAGCCTCACCTACGAGGTAGGCATCGATACTTAGATCCCCGTAGTAGTTAACCTACACATAAACCGTTCAGTGCGTTCAGCAAACACCTTCTTCAATAAGCATCAAGATATAAGAAGAGTCGCTGTACCTCACCACTGGAGAACATTGATCACGAATAAAGAACCCAGTATGAGTAGTCTGGTAAACAACGAACAACAACTCTCTTTAGGTCTCAGAGTCCATGATCCCTTTTCATAACAGTACTTCGTATAAAACTAACTTACTTCCCCTGTCCCAGGCACTGCGTCACACATTATTATTCCAGTATTCAGCTACGTGGATTGTCCTGTTGTTGCCACTCAGAAGGTCGTCCATATTGCAAGTCTCCTTGAGGTTTGGACAGATCAGGTTGGTCCTGGTCTTGTGTTGCTCCATATTCGCATGTTTCTTCAAACTTGTTTTCCCATATTTGTCGGTTTCTACTGCATAGTGATACGTCAGTTCCAAGTCTATTTTGTGACTTCCGTATTGCGTAAAGCAGGGCATGTCCAAGTTCCACACGTGACTTCATTCAGGGGAACTGAGTCAGCTCTTTCCATCGCTCGATGCGACGATTTTCAAAACTAGTCTGTAGAGGCTGGGCTGACTGAAAGAAACTTCGTCTTGATTTTAGTCTTGTTCGCTGCACTTTTTGTCCAAACACAGCGTGCCCTGGAGCGTTTAACTGTTTCTCTCTTTTGATCTCTGACGCGACAATTCTTTGTGTCTCAGGTGGCCCTACGCCGATTATGTGGCAAATGTTTTCAGTTAGTGTAGATTGTAGGCACCCAGTGACCATCTGGCTTTGCTCCCCATGTCGTGCCTGTCAGTTTTTACATGATATTGTTTCTCGCATATATTTTGTGTTTTATCTTCCGGCAATGTACCGCATAGGACAGCGTGCGATCCAACTTTACTTGCAGGTATTTTGGAGCCGTACTATGTTCCAATTTCTGTCCTTGTCATTTGATATGTAGATGTCTTCTTACTTCTCTGTTTCTGAAATGGTAGGCACATACTTGGATCTTACTGGGGTTTGGTTTGAGGTGATTTATATGGTAGTATTAGAGCAAGGGAATCAAGGGCGTTTGTCAATTTATGTTCGACTTCTTCGAAGCCATGTTCCTTGGTGCTGTACCATCGACATAAATGTTTGTTGTCACTTCTGCATCTATGGGTTGGTCGTTAGTATATATGTTAAACACTAAATGTGCCAAGGCGCTTTCTTGTGCAGGCACATTTTTTTTCGTCATCCACTTTTTCCCCCAAGGAATGTAGAACCATTTGTCCTACACGACACATTTAATAAGGTTTGGGAGACACCAATCATTTGTCGTAAGGCAAAGCTTTGCAAATAATCTATGGTGGTGTATGGTGTCATATATACCTAGATCAATGAAAATCACTCCTGTCATCTGTTTGCGTTCATATCCGTTCTCGATCAGTTGTGTCAGGTTGAGGATTTGACTGCAACACGATCTTCCAGGTCTGAAACTTGCTTGCTCGGCTGCATCATAATCTTCCAGGTCTGAAACCTGCTTGCTCGGTTCTATCGTGATCTTCCAGGTATAAAACCAGCTTGCTCGGCTAAAGTATGATCTTCCAGGTCTGAAACCTGCTTGCTTGGCTTAAGCATGATCTTCCAGGTCTGAAACCTTCTTGCTCGGCTCTAACATGATCTTCCAGGTCTGAAACCTGCTTGCTCCTTGATTAGCTTATTGTGTATGACGGAGGTGATATGGTTCAGGATGATTCTATCAAAAATTGTGTACATATATTATTGCAGCTACACCGGTCAGAAATGTGTGGGTTTTTTATGGCGTTTTTTTTAAATTTTTAGCAGAGCAAACACATGAGATTATCACAAAACTTTAGGGATTTGCACAGAATTGATGCATTTGTTCAAAAACTTCATCAGCCATGTGATGGTTTCTGGTCCAAAATGTTTAATCTGCTCTGTCCTTGAGTTATCGGGGCCCGCTGCTTTGTTCTTTTTCATTTGATATATTGGGGATCAAGATACTGAGCAGCGCATGAGCTGCAGTGGTCAGCAACTAATAGCTGACTGCTAGCATCAGGGCCAGCGAACCAGAGCTGCCAAGACCCTTCTACACCCCCACGCTGTGATCCTGGATAACAGGCTGCAACAGAGCAGACTGGCTAAGGAGAAGGGATCGAAGAGGGAATGCTAACCCGGTACTCAAAAAACCTTGCTGAAGTCGGATGTGTTGGACCGAAAAGTGCAAATATCGCAGTCAAGCTGTAAACTACGACACAACGCATTCCGTTCTCTGGACTACATTCTGCTACTTAAGCGGTTTCAGGGTTTGGTAGCGGGAGATTAAGAACGAACGAAGCCATTTGATATATTGTATTATTTAATTCTTGTGAGGAGAGAGGTGTTGTCAGTAAGTCATTCTCCTGTTTAGTCTCAATGGACCTTGGTTTTTGTCTGCTTTATGAGTGCCTTTTCCCGTTCAGTCGTGGTCGATGGGCTATTTGAGTGACAGTGACCTGCATTATGTTGGTAGGGGCGCTCACAGGGCATTACTTAAAGGCGAGGGCTTGACTACATCTTCGCGGGTTTCCCCATATGGCTCCGTCTCTTTCTGCAGAACGGTATCGCCACCTGCCGAGAGCATCGCACAAAGCATGAACTGCGTAGCTCCAGCGAAGAACTCAGGGATCCCCGGAGAAATTGCCATCATGAGCTCAAATTCGAATCCCGACCTTCTGAACACGAGGCAAACGACTTGACCATTTTTACCAGAAACCCCCATGGTCATTATTTAAATTCGTAATACGTTTCCATTCTCGTCTGCTGTTTTTTCTTTCATGTACAAAACTCATAATACCTGTTAACAACAATGATTTATGACGAATTGTGAAAGAATGGATAGATTGTAGAGATGGGTGGATGCCTTCTCTGGTTTTATCTTTAAAAGAAATTCCATTAATATACTCGAATTTCATTATCAAGGTGCGGCATCTTCCAGTCCCACCCAGCCACCACCCCGCCATCTTCCCACGTCACACCAGTGAGCACGTCACGCCGTTCTGAACTCTTTACCGTAGTGGTATCTGAACCGTTCATTAACTTCGTCACGCTTCGCTAATCTTCGCCAAAACCTCACTTACAGTTTTATTACATGCATACGGTAAAGCTTCAAAGGAAATTGAACAATCGCGACACACCTTTGAGGCCGTTCACTTATTTTCTTCTCTTTCTGGTGTTTGTCATGAAAAAGACATAGTGTCGTAGTTTACAGCGAGCTTCATGAAGAGGATGCTAACGTCTGATCTTTCAAAATATACTGATCGTTAAGAAGATGCTAACGTCTGATCTTTCAAAATATACTGATCGTTAAGAGGATGCTAACGTCTGATCTTTCAAAATATACTGATCGTTAAGAGGATGCTAACGTCTGATCTTTCAAAATATACTGATCGTTAAGAGGATGCTAACGTCTGATCTTTCAAAATATACTGATCGTTGAGAGGATGCTAACGTCTGATCTTTCAAAATATACTGATCGTTAAGAGGATGCTAACGTCTGATCTTTCAAAATATACTGATCGTTAAGAGGATGCTAACGTCTGATCTTTCAAAATATACTGATCGTTAAGAGGATGCTAACGTCTGATCTTTCAAAATATACTGATTGTTAAGAGAATGCTAACGTCGGATCTTTCAAAATATACTGATCGTTAAGAGAATGCTAACGTCTGATCAGTCAAAACATACTGATCGTTAAGAGAATGCTAATGTCTGATCAGGCAAAACATACTGATCAGACAATGGTAATCAGTGTCATGCGAAAAATACTGACCAAGAATCTTATCTCAATTCCACACAATTCTCTCTGGACAGGCTGTTCTATGACAATATGGCTAACTAGGTGGGGGAACGAAGTGATTTCCGTAGTAGCGAGCGCCATGCAGATGAAGCCAAGCATAACACACCGTTTGATGAATCTCGGTCCACCTTCATCAGCACGCTTGAAATATAATGAAAGCTACTGCAACCCGCCACTTAACGCCTTCATGAAGGCGCGCAAAAGAGTAAAGTTACTCATTGTAGCCATTCAGCAACAGCGAGGCTGTGATATTTATACATTTCGGCTCGAAAAGTTCGGTTTCAGCACATGATTATCGGAACAGCCTTCGCCTTTTATCTATGATCCCTATTCTCTAACCCATACTACACGAGTACAGGTTGTTTCCAGGGTCGGCAACTGGAGAGCAATATCGTCTTAGATCGCTGACCCTGGCGCAATCAGCCAGCTATGAGTCGCTGACCCTGACGCAAGTAGCTGGCTATGAGTCATTTTCTGCTGTCAGCTCACTCACTGTTGCATCTTCAACCCCTTCACATTTGAAATCTCACTTTTTTTGTAATTTTGTTACCCCCACCCCCACCCCATTTTCACACTCTTTAGAAAAAAGTGGTACCCAAACGTGTCGTTACAATTCTCTTACCAACAACTACCTACTCCTCCCTCCCCCACCCACCTCCCAAACGTGTCGTCACAAATCTCTGACCAACAACTGTTCCGTTCTGAAAATGATTTTACTGGTAGCCGTATTTAGGTCTTTAGATGCCACAGTCACTGAAATGGCTGGGGTAACCCTACCGTATAACTCAACATACAAACAAACCTAAAACTTCAACTAGGGTCTTATATTTTCCAGTAACACGAAATATGTGTTGACATTAAATACAGCATCTATCAGTGTTGTGAACCTGCAGTTTGGGGAATTCCAATAACCCTAGACATCATTCACAGGGAAATTGACAAATGAGTCCTGCTAGGGGGCGCTAAGTGCTAATTTTTCGCGCAGTAAGATTAGGATATCTGACAAATCTAGCGATGAACTGGGCTTCCGTATTCTGTCACATGTCAGCGTTACTTACATTTCGGACGGTGTGAACTGTTGTGTCTGCTCTTTTATCTAAACCCGGTAAAGTTCGCTTATAAAGTTCCAATCTATGCTTTTTTGAAAATATCGAACATATTTCAAATGTGTGTGCATGCCCCTGTTTTGCTGTGCCCAAAGCAGGTGCTTAGTCCTGTGCTTATTGCTTGTGTCCAGCACTGACTGGACTCCTAGCATTTTTACCACCGATAAGCCGCAAGCCGCCTCAGAGCTGAAGTTACCGCATTTGGTTCTCCTTTCAGCCGCAACCGCATCAGAGCTGAAGTCACCGCATTTTGTTCTCCGACCGACCACAACCTTACCTGTCACTCTAGCTGAGAGTTTCTATCCCGATTTCTCAGCACACTACATCAATTTATCTCACCATGCCGTACCAACTCATGACATTACAAAGCACCAACTCATCTCACCGCACTGCACCAATACATCACTAGGAATAACACCAACTCATCTCACCACACTGCACCAACACATCACTAGGAATAACACCAACTCATCTCACCACACTGCACAATACATCACTAAGAATAACACCAACTCATCTCACCACACTGCACCAATACATCACTAGGAATAACACCAACTCATCTCACCACACTGCACAACACATCACTAAGAATAACACCAACTCATCTCACCACACTGCTCCAGACAAGTTGTCTCTGCTCTTCAAATGAGAAGCACGTTTCGCTTCGTTCCTGAATGGGTTAACAGACAAAGTGTCTCTGATTTATAGGGTGGGGAATTTAACTTCCTGAATAAATGACATAACAGATATATTGTCTCTGTTTTACAGGGGAAGATGTGTCGCATTTTAATTAAGTTATGTAACTATTACTGTTTCTCAATTTATCTCACCATGCCGTACCAACTCATGACATTACAAAGCACCAACTCATCTCACCGCACTGCACCAATACATCACTAGGAATAACACCAACTCATCTCACCACACTGCACCAACACATCACTAGGAATAACACCAACTCATCTCACCACACTGCACAATACATCACTAAGAATAACACCAACTCATCTCACCACACTGCACCAATACATCACTAGGAATAACACCAACTCATCTCACCACACTGCACAACACATCACTAAGAATAACACCAACTCATCTCACCACACTGCTCCAGACAAGTTGTCTCTGCTCTTCAAATGAGAAGCACGTTTCGCTTCGTTCCTGAATGGGTTAACAGACAAAGTGTCTCTGATTTATAGGGTGGGGAATTTAACTTCCTGAATAAATGACATAACAGATATATTGTCTCTGTTTTACAGGGGAAGATGTGTCGCATTTTAATTAAGTTATGTAACTATTACTGTTTCTCCATTTATTTGAGCGTTCACATCCTGAACAAACATGTTTTCTGCGTTTTACCAGTTATCCTAACTTTTGTGGCTAAATATATTTTATATATACATATATACATGAATCATGGTATTCAATCAGGCACGTTTCCTGATGACAGGTAGCCAAAAGCTACATGAATTCATGCCCGCCCTTCGTTCTGAGGTACTGTGATGGTCGAAAGGCTAATTGCATATCGTCTAGCAGGCGGCCACGCGGGCGGTTTAGCTGTATGGTCATCAAAAAGACACCCTCATCGCCCATATATCAGTATACCGAAATCCGAACATTCGTGACCAGAGATCCGGGTGTCGTCGACTCTGTGTCAATGGCCAAAAACAGATGGGCCGGCCATGTAGTCCTCATGAATGGCGATATATAATATTTATATATACACAAGAGTCGCTCCGAAACTAACACCTCCTATCTTATTATGTTAGCACATGACGTCAAAAATGGATTTGAGTGATATGGCAGTAGAAATTGAACCTTTCCGCCAGCATCAGATTATTTTTTTCCGTGCGACAGGTGGCAGCATAGGGGCAATCTGACAAAATAGGATCTGACATGTAAGGGCGTTAGAAGCAGAGGTGTAAAATTTAATTTTTCCACAAGGAAAAAATTGCACCAATTGACATTTATTGACGCTTGCTAAACATATACGGATACCAAGTAGTTATGTTAGCACAGTAAATCGGAGGGTGACAAGTTTCAGTAATGGTGAAAGTGACGTGAAAGACAAATCATGTTCCGACATCCATACAAACTCACACTACGCAATGAAGGACGTTTCGATCAGCTGATCCACGCAAATAGGAGGATTACGACCGGGGAACTGTCTAAGGAACTAAAAAAAGTTTGCTCCAAGTGGGTCTCACGAATTAGAAAAAACAGTGTATGTAAGTTTATCGGGACCTATTGAACCAACACGACGCGATGAAGGTGACAGATTTCTGGATCGCATCATCACCGGTGACGAGACGTGTTGTCACTACAACGGGCCTGTGTCAAATCAGCAGTCCATGGACTGGCGACATGTGAATTTCCAATCGACGTTTTCCTAACATTTTGTTCAAGAAGCAGCCCTTAAAATGTAAAGTGATGTGCACTCTCTTTTGGTATAGAAAAAAGTGGCGATCTTTCTGGATTTCTTGGAGCCCTGACATACCATCAACTCTGACCGCTAAATCGCAACGCTAGCTAAACTGAAAGCTCGAATTTTCAGAATAAGACCAGAGAAATTGACACAATGGCATTTGAAAAATACGATAACGCCAGACCCAATACCAGTTTGAAGACAGTGGAGCACACTGCCAATGTTGACTGGACTGTCCTACCACACTAACAGTATATTTTGAATTTGGCGCTTTCTAACTTCCATCTGTTCGGGCCGATGAAAGATAAACTGAGTGGACAACATTTGCCTAGCAACGACGTAGTCATAGCAGCTGTGAAACAGCGCGCCTTTCCGTTTATGCAGATGTTTACGAGCGCGGCATGTGTACACTTGTTCATCGTCAGAGATAATGCATTTTCACGGATTTGACTATATGGAAAAACAGTTTTCTGTAGCTCGAAAGGTGCTCTATCAAAGAGGATTATTATGTTCTTTGAATCTGTTATGGTTTTCATAGAATAAAATAATAGGTAATAGTTTCTGAGCAACGCTAGTTATACATATCTAGTCTCTGTTAGACTAAACGACTAAACAGATACATTTTCGTCATATTTATGAGATTTCACATCGTGAATTTGTCCTATGACAAATATGTTTTCAATATTGAACATCGTTTTGATTGAACGAATAATTGTTTTTTTTTTATTGTTTACTTTATTTTTTTGTAATGCTTTATTGTTCTTTATTGAACCGTACATAAAAGTATCCTTTGTGATCTGTCCGTTTAACTTAACAGATAAGTGGCCGTTGTGTTGCTGTCAGTCTGTTGTTGTTGTTGTTGTTTTTGTTGTTGTTGTTGTTGTTGTTGTTGTTGTTGAATACCCACAATGAGTAGGTTTACTGTTTTGTGCGCCCTAAAAGGACGTTAAGTGACAGGTTGTAGTAGCTAACCTCACATCCCGAGCGTGCTGATGAAGGTGGGCCACGGTCCTCGAGGCGGTTGTGCTATGCTTGGCTTCATCTGCGGGTCGCTCACCGCTACGGGGATCACATTGATCCACCTCTCGTCAGCCAGGCTGCCTTGAAAACAGCCTGTTTCCAGGGAATGCTACATGGAAGAACGATTGTGGACTTGGTCAGTGTATTGTGCCTGACCCTGACGCAACGTCCTGGTCAGTGCCTGGCTGGACTAGCGTTTCAGTTCTCCTTCTGATTAAACAGATAGATTTTCTTAGATTAACTGAATGAAATACTGAAGATGTCTGACCGGAGGACTCAACAAATAAGTTGTATGTCTTTAATAAGGGTTTTACCAACCGGGAAGAAACAATGTTAGAGCGGACATAGCGTTTAATACGTGCGACAAAACTACCGGGTTCAAACCTGTGGTATACCCAGTTGTTAATGGGTACCTGGTAGAATACAAAGCGGAAAGGGAGGTAACTGATTACGGTAGGTCAGAAAAAGTTGAGATCTAGTACCATGATTTATCTAACCCTATATCCCAAAGGTGTTGCCAGGTTTATTATTCACGGTGCTTCGATAGTCGCTGATGCAACAAGGTGCAAGGGGAATATGAAATGATGGGGATAAACAGATGATGACACGTCTGATTTTGGTGCAATACCGGGCCCAGACCATCTGATGACCTGCCGCAGTCTCGAAGAAACATGCAAGAGGTGCGACATGCTGGAGGCAAATACAAGGCAATCCATGTTGCCGAATACTGGATTCATGCTGTATGACCTGGTGCTTGGACACGGAAATTAAGTGCCAGGTTCGGGATTACCGTGACCTTTACCTCAGGATCCTGACATAATGACTGAACATATTAATGTCCTCTATTTTTCAGGGGCGTTCGCTTTCTTCAAATCTTGCGCATGTTACATGTTGATAGACAGGGCGGGACGTGGCGTCTGCTGGGCTCTGTAATCTACCTCCATCGACAAGTAAGTACTTCTTGACAACTGGTGTTCATAACTGACAAGTGAGTTCTAAATTATTCTTCATATTCGCCAGTAATAGATTCAATGTTCTTATTATATATTCTGCATAAATATGTAAGTTGCGCTTTTTATAAAGCTATTTTGGCGAGACATTGTAAATCAAAATTTGTTCAATGGTATGGTGTACTTTTCATCGATACTCTTGTCGGTAATAAGAATCATAGAATTAACAAAATTGTAAGGTTAACCAAAGAGGGGGAAAGCAAATAACGCATAGAACACTCACAAATGTAACTCTAAAATGTTTTTTTCTTAAAATTGATTAACAAAATGTTGCATACAATTGTATATTATTGTTGTCGTCTACAAATAGTAAGGATTTCCAGAGAGAAAGTTTGTGTTAGTAGCAGATGTATCCACTGTTGTGCTACCAGCTGCGCCACCTGATAGACCTCTTCATCTGACCTGAAAGTCTTTCCTCCCACCGCCTCTTTGATTGGTTCTGAGACATGGTAATCGCTGTACTTGGGGTGAGGTCTTGACGGCAGCGCGGATGTGTACAGACCCTCAGAGTGTATATCTTGGGGTGAGGTCTGGACAGCCCTGCGGATGTGTACAGGCCCTCAAAGTGCACATCTTCGGGTGAGGTCTTGACGGCACCGCGGATGTGTACAGACCCTCAGAGTGTATATCTTGGGGTGAGGTCTGGACAGCCCCGCGGATGTGTACAGTCCCTCAAAGTGCATATCTTGGGGTGAGGTCTGGACAGCCCCGCGGATGTGTACAGGCCCTCAAAGTGCATATATTGGGGTGAGGTCTGGATAGCCCCGCGGATGTGTGCATGCCATCCAAGTGCATATCTTGAGGCAAGGTCTGGAAAGCACCGCGGATGTGTACAGGCCCTCAGAGTGCATATCTTGAGGCAAGGTCTGGACAGCCCTGCGGATGTGTACAGGCCCTCAGAGTACATATCTTGAGGTGAGGTCTGGACAGCCCCGCGGATGTGTACAGGCCCTCAAAGTACATATCTTGGGGCAAGGTCTGGACAGCCCCGCAGATGTGTACAGGCCCTCAAAGTGCATATCTTAGGGCAAGGTCTGGAAAGCACCGCGGATGTGTACAGGCCCTCAAAGTACATATATTGGGGTGAGGTCTGGACAGCAACGCGGATGTGTACAGGCCCTCCAAGTACATGTTCTCGATAGTTGTAATCATTACATGGGCAGCGTGGGGGTCTATCATTGCCATGTTGCAACAAGACACCTGTACTAAGAACTTTGGATTTACTTGCGAGTCGAGGATGATTCCTGAAAATGTCTGTACAGATGCCCCTTGTGACAGTCTTCCCCGTGGACATGGGGTGGTCTAACGTATCGTTCATCTCAAAAGTGAGTCTGTAGAACATTTCTCTCAGGTGGCTTCCTTACAGAACATTTTCGGTTTTGGTGACGAAAGATGGCTTGGCTTGGCTTGGCTTCCTTCGTTCTCAATCTCCCGCTGCCAAACCCTGAAATGGTTTAAGTAGCAGAATGTAGTCCAGAGAACTGAATGAGTTGTGTCGTAGTTTACAGCTTGACTGCAATATTTGCACCTTTCGGTCCAACAAATCCGACTTCAGCAACCATGTTTTTAGTACCGGGTTAGCATTCCCTCTTCGATCCCTTCTCCTTAGCCAGTCTGCCCTGCTGCAGCCTGTTATCCAGGATCACTGCGTGGAGATGTAGAATGTCTTGGCAGCTTTGGTTCGCTGGCCCTGACGCTAGCAGTCAGCTATGGGTCGCTGACTACTGCCGGTGACGAGAAATGACGCTATTACCTCTCGTTCTCTTGGGTTCCAGCTGTTGGTAGTGAACCCAGGTTTTATCTCTAGCAAAAATTATCGTTAGGAAATCATCAGCTTTTGCTTCAAACTGCGGCAAGGATATTGACATGTATCAACAAGTCTTTGTTTCTGCTCCTTTCCGTCAGATACATCACGTCCTTTTTTGTATCGGGTTTGCCTTCCCTCTTCGATCCACAATCTCTCAGCCAGGATTCATGGTTGCAGTCTGTTTCCAGGACTAAATATGGTCGTTGTCAATTATGGGTCACTGACCATGATGCAAGCAGCCATATTATGAGACTCTGGGTACTGATACATCTTGGATCCCGATCGGTCATCCCATGAGAATTATAAATAATTTGCTATCACTGCCCTTATAGCATAATACGATCTAAATACGGATACATAGAAACCCAGATGGCAGATGAATAAATGGTAGAACATAAATAGTGCAACAACAGCGGAGGATAAACGCGTTGGAGATGAGATGTTTCAGAAGAGTTCTAAACGTCACATACAAAGACCGAGTTACAAATTAAAAGATGCGAGAAACAATTAAACAGCAATATGGCCTTATGAAGACCTCATAGAAACAGTCAAAAGACGAAAACTCGTTTGGTGCGGCCACATATCGAGATCAAACGGTCTTGCAAATACGATCCTGCCTGGAAAGGTGTAAGGCAGACGACGAAGATGTCGCGCCAAAAAGAGGTGGGAGGGCAACATAAAAGAATGGACCAATATCCAACCGGAGGCGGCACAGGTAGCGGCGGCTGACAAAGTGGGATGTTGGGGTGTGGGGTGTCTTCATGTGTGCCCCAACGACCTAACCGGTTATGGAATGACTTGACAACAAAAGTGAATAGGACGGCCTAGGAGACGTGGTTTACGCAGACACATCACGGGTGTTTCAGAGCAACAATCAAACCAACAGACACTTTATATTAGAGTAAACAGTGCACCCCCTCACACGTGTGTTATAGTAAACAGTGCACCACAAAATGTATAAATTAGAACAAACAGTGCACCACCAAACTGATGTATTAGAGCAAACAGTGCACTACTAAATCGATAAATGTGAGTAAACAGTACACCATCACATCGATGTATGTGAGTAAACAGTGCACCGCCTCACGGGTGTGTTGAAGTAAACAGTGAACCATTACAATGACCTTTCAAAGTAAACAATGCCACTATATGAATGCTTGCAGCAAGCAGTGCACCACCATATGAATAAATTAGAGCAAACAGTGCACCATCACACTGCCCTAGTACGTTGTATAAACAGCGCAACACCACAGTGATGTTATATAAACTGTGCATTATCATATTGATGTATCATCAACAGGGCATCATCATATTGATGTAGAATAAACAGTGCACCACTGTACAGATGTCCCATAAACAGCGCACCCCCATATAGATGTTTCATAAACAGTGCTCCACCATTCAGATGTTTCATAAACAGTTCAACCAGCGACGTATCCTCGGTATCCAGTGGTTCGATCTCGTCCGTAATGTCGAGGTGTCTACAAAGACGAGTCTTCCGTCTACATCTCATACACTCTGGTCCGCCGCCGCCTGTCTGTGTTTGGTCACGTGGTTCAACTTGACCGAGAAGTTCCGGCTCAACAGATAATATCCAAGTCAGCTAAGTGTAACAACGGTCTTCCGCCGGCGGCTGCAGGCGTGGGAGGGGCCGCCCTCATTCTTCATGGCTCCGACAGATAACAGTCTCTCTTTCGGCATTGAATGAGGTTTGGCTACACGCCTCAGCAGTTGGACATGGTAGTGGTCTATCGACGCAATGAGCCCTAGACGCCTAGAAGAACATTATTATTATGAACAGTGCACCATCACCCTGCTGTATTAAAGTAAACAGTGCACATTAGACACGAATGCGCCAAAAACAATTGATCACCACGCCCAAATAGCGTAAACAATCCATCACAAAGAGATAGGAGAGGTGGGGACAGATGATAGGGGAAATACAGATCCACAAATCTGAGATAGTCACGAAAGAAGTAACAGATAGGCGGGGTGTACCACGAAGCGAGTGTCGAGGCACAGTACAACATATCCATTTGACTGATTCACTGTTAATGATATCTATAGTTCGTGTTTTTAAATTAACATTGATATCATGCAATTTATTCTCATAAACATGAATAGGTTCACATTTTTATTTATCCTTAATATAAATGATGATTACTTTATAATTTCATTGTCTTTCTTGCCTCTTGTCAATTATTTCTGTTTTCGCAAAAGAGAGCCTTAAATTACATATTTATATGTCTGCGTGTGTGCGTATTTGTGTATGTGTGTGTTTGTATAGCTATATGTGAGTGTGTCTATGAGAATGACGGTACGTGAGTGAGTGTGTGTATGTATGTGTGTTAGTGAGAGAGTAAAAGTGTGTGAGTTTGTATATGTGTGAAAGTGTGCTTGTATATATGTGTAGGGTTGCGTACTTTTATGTGTGCCTGTGTAAGAACGTGTATTTGGGTGTGCATGTGTGAGAGTGTCTCTGTGTTTGCACATCCATGTATATATGTGTGTGTCGCTGTATGTGAGTAAATGTATGTGTGAGACTCTGTATGTAAGAAGGTGTCTGAGTGTTTGTATGTTCAAGTGTGTATGTTTGTGAGTATTTCTGTGTGGGAGAATGAAACTCTGTGCCTATGTGTGTGTGTTTTTTTTATGTGAGTGTGTGAGTATTTCGCTTTGTGGGTGTTTGTCTATGTTAGTGTATATCTCTGTGTGAGTATTTCTCTGTGTGAGCATTTCTCTATGTGAGTGTTTGTCAAATCGTGGAGAGGATCACGGTAGTTGGAGTTTCTTACAAAGCCTGCTGTGGTGTGCGGCCGAGTACACGGCGGTATATCTGGGCGGACAGATTGGGCTCATTAGCCTTGGTTGGCAGTCAATCTAAAAGACGGCAAACTCTGACTTTAAACCCGGGTAGACGAAGCTCTTTAGCCTGTTCATGCAGTTAACATAGGAGAGGGGGAACTCTGATTTTAAACCCACAAGTGCCAGGAAGTGCTGGCTAGTCATGGGACGATAAGAGTAGTATCGGATGTCTTGAGTAACGACTACACTGCCTTGTGGAGAGGGTAGCGCTACGGGAGTAAACCCAGACAGAAAATTCGGAGTAGTGGTGCCGGCAGGCTCCTGCAGCTGAGTTGGTGCCAAATTGACATACTTAGCATTCCTTTGGATTACACCAGCGAGGCCGAGAGGGCGATCCTGCAGTTTGGGCAGCCCAGGGTCTCCATATTTAGCGCCCAGGCTTGCGCCCTGGAGAGGCTACTCCAGCCTCGCTCTTGAGTGAGGACACAACACGGAAGATGACAGTTTGCGGGTTATAAGTCCCACCCTATTGTCGTGGGAAAGGGGCGCCACGAGTCAGCGTCGATGGTGGGAGGGGTCATCGCGTCCCATTGGTTGACTACCGCCCGCCTCAGCTGGACAGCCCCCGGTCAGTAGGGTATCGACTTGCCAACATCTGCCTGTTCCAGTGGGTGCCTGGAGCTTAGTGCATGCATGACAAGTGGATGTTAATTTTGCACCAAACAAAAACCAAAATTAAATTAAAAACAAGACCCCAGTTCTTCGATTTGGAAGCTGGAACGTGCGTACTATGTGTACAGGCATCTCCGATGATCTTCGAGAGGTTGGAGATGCCAGAAAAACAGCCATAATTGACAGGGTGCTCTCTCGATTGAATGTGGACATAGCTGCACTACAGGAAACCAGACTTGTGGCTAATGGCTAGATTTTAGTGGCTCACTAAAAGAGAAAAACTACACTTTTTTCTGGCAGGGTCGTGCACCTGAGGAATGTCGACAGCATGGTGTTGGTTTTGCTATTAAAACACACTTATGGCTTCAGTCGATTCTCCTTCGCAGGGCTCTGAGAGGTGTCTGGCCATTCGTCTAATCACCGATACAGGTCCTGTGTTAGTATTCTCATCGTCTATGTCCCAACCCTGACATCTCCAGAGGAAGCGAAGGATCAGTTCTATGATCAGCTGGAGGATCAAGAACAGCCCCAGGGAAGAAGCACTCGTCCTTTTTGGCGACTTTAATACTAAAGTATGTGGGGACCACATAGCATGGTCCACCTGCCATAGACATCATGGTATTGGCAGGGTAAATGACAATGGTCAGAGGTTGCTTGAGCTGTGCACTCAACAAGGCCTGTGTAACACAAATATTTTCTTTAAGGGCAAGACGCACCATAAAATATTCTGGAAACACCCAAGGTAACATCGATTGAAATCAAGTCGACTTGATTATCACTAGATACTCAGCTCTAAACATAGTCCTCTTCACTAGAAGCTGTCACAGTGTACACTGCGACTCTGACCACGCTCTTGTATGTAGCAGGGTACGCTTGCAGCTTCGCAAAATGTGCCGCTCCAAACAGATGAGGAATCCCCGCATCAACACTGCACAGATGATGATTCCTTTCAAGGCGGAGAGGTTTGTGTCTGACCTAAATCTTGCTCTTCATGGAGGATCTGAGTGTGACGTCACAGCTAAGTGGAACGTTGTGAAAAGTGGCATCTATAATACAGCATTAGCTACGTTTGGCATGAGGGAACGGGCCAATCACGATTGGTTCAATGCACATCTCGTAAGAATGGAACTAGTAATTGAGGCCAAGCGAGAAGCTTCCATAAATTATTTTTAAAATTCCAAATGAGAGTACGCATGCTACCCTCAGGGGGGCCAAAGGCATCAATCAACGAACAGCTAGACAATTCGCGAATGAGTACTGGCAGAAAGTGTGTGAAGAAATGCAGCTAAATGCAGAGACAGGAAATATCCAGGGCATGTATAGAGGTATAAAAATGGCACTGGGCCCTACTGCGAGAGGTGCTGCCCCCGTGAAATGTTTGACAGGTGCGAGAATCAGGGACCGGTACCAGCAGATGACCAGATGGGTCGAGCACTACTCTGATCTCTACTCTCGGGAAACGGTGGTCACTTTGAGGCCTTGTACAGGCTACAGGCCCTGCCCATTTTGGGGGAACTTGACAGACCACCTACTCTGGATGAGCTTGATAAGGTTATCAACTACCTCTCAAATGGCAAAGCAGCAGGGGGAGATGGTATCCCACCTGAAGCCATCAAATTCGGAAAATCAGCACTATCTCAGCCGGTGTTTGATCTTCTGGAAGGAAGGTGCAGTCCTCCAAGATTTGCGTGACGCCATCATTGTGACTATTTACAAAAACGAAGGTGACCGAGAAAACTGCAATAATTATAGAGGGATCTCGCGCCTGAGCGTTGTAGGCAGAGTTTACACCAGGATGCTACTAAACAGGTTGAGACTGCTGGCGGACAAGGTGTACCCAGAATCAGACATATCAGACAGTCTCAAAATATAGGAAACTTACAGGTCGCCACGCGCATGGTCTATAGAGACTGACGCATATGATGATGCTGATGGAGAGGACCAGACAGCGGTAGTGACCAATACTTTGTGACAATAACGGGAGCAACTGAAAGAATACGCTGGCTAAACAACACCCGCAATCAATTAAAAAACCAAATACCAGAGAAGTAGACGCAAGGTAAGAGAATCGGAAGTTAGGAGCTTAAACCAGCAGCAGGTGAAAGTGCAGAAGAACAGCTGAGAATCTAGAAGCTGTTGGTTAAAATAGAAGACCACCCTCAAGGCAGCTGCAGCTGAGACATGTGGTAAAGTTAGTCGAGAATGGCAAATAGGACACAGTGGTCGACAGAAGAAGACACAATTATAATAAGGTTAAGGGAAATAAAACATGGATACAATACTTGGAAGCCAAGAATATCGCAGAAGAAGCATAGAAATATAATTAATATGAAACGCTCAGAAAGGAAACCACGTAAACAGTGCACGCAGCAAAACAAAAATCATTGGAAGACTTTGGAGAAGGAATGTAAGATAATGTCGGAGAAAACCAGAAGCTGTTCTATAGGCCACTAAAGATCATGTGGATGGGGGAAAAGTGCCCATTGAAATCTGTAAAAGACAAACAAGGTGCCTTTGCTTACCACTTAGAGAGAGAGAGAGAGAGAAAAAGAGAGAGATAATGATTGGATGGAAAGACAATTCCTCAGAGCTTCTCTATGCGGGCAGAGGAAAACCAAGTTCCAGGTGCCGCAGGCTATAATACAGAGAAGGAAATGGTGGAGAAAACATCAAAATACACAAACTGAGGGCAGCACTAGAGATAATAAAGGTTGACGAAGCAGCTGCAGCTACACATGATGGTAAAGGGTAAAGTACGCGGGAAATGCAGGTGAACTATTATTCCTGCAGGTTCTCCTGCAGCCTTGCACCACAAGGGAGACTCTGAAACATGCATCATTATACCAATTTTCAAACAGGGTGACAGCCGACAATACAAAAACCATAGAGTCATATTCGTCCTGAGTGTCCCTGACAAAGCCTACTCTAGGATACTGGAGCAGAGACTAAGACAATTGGCTTGAGCGAAGCCCAGTTCGGTTTAAGAGAAAACCAAAGCACTCAAGATCTTATCTTCACACTCACGCAACTGAGTGAAAAAGCTTTCGAGTCTGATGATGAAATGCATCTCTGTTTTTAGACCGGTAAAAACATTCTATAAAGTTTCTTGGAGCAAGCTCTGGGTCTGTCTGAACAGGAAGAACAGCCCAGCGCTCTTGATCTGCGATATACGTTTTTTTTTGTAAGACCTGCAGAAACTACAGTACGACAGAAAACCAAAACGTGATAGGAGTTCAAGACTATGTGTGGTGTAAGACAGGGTGATTATGTGGTGTAAGACAGGGTGACTACGTGTGGTGTAAGACTGGGTTACTATGTGCTGTAAGACAGGGTGACTACGTGTGGTATAAGACAGGATGATTATGTGTGGTGTAAGACAGGATGACATTATATCACTATAGCTCATTGATGATAATGATGGTGATGGTGATGATGATGATGATGATGATGGTGATGAGGATGATGGTGATGGTGATGAGGATGATGATGATGATGATGAGGATGAGGATGATGATGGTGGCGGTGATAATCATGATGAGGATGATGATGATGGTGATGATGATGATGGTGATGATGATGATGGTGATGATGGTGATGATGATGATGATGATGATGATGATGATGATGATGAGGATGATTATGATGGTGATGATGATGATGGTGGCGGTGATAATGAGGATGAGGAGGATGATGATGATGATGGTGATGATGAGGATGATGATGAGGATGGTGATGATGAGGATGATGATGAGGATGGTGATGATAATAAAGATGATGAGGATGATGATGAGGATGATGATGATGGTGATGATAATAATGATGATAAGGATGATGATGAGGATGATGATGATGGTGATGATGAGGATGATGATGAGGATGATGATGATGGTGAAGATGAGGATGATGATAATGATGATGATGATGTGACCCTGACTACTAAATCAGAACGATAATACACAAAAAGGGAGATATTAAAGAAGAGCTATTCTTCTTCTTCTTCTTCTGGTGCGTTCGTTCTCAGTCTCCCGCTACCAAGCCCTGAACAGGGCTTTGCAAGTAGCAGGATGTAGTCCAGAGAACGGAATGCGTTGTGTCGCTAGTTTACAGCTTGACTGTGATATTTGCACCTTTCTGTACGACACATCCGTCTTGGGCAGTAAAGAAGAGTTAACTATGCGAAGGACATCAACCGGTAAATATTATTCAAGCCATAAAAAGAGGATTCTTTTTTCATCCTGGGAACAGACTGCAACCAGGCAGCCTGGCTAAGAGAT
Source organism: Ariolimax columbianus (assembly GCA_036924085.1). NCBI lineage: Eukaryota > Metazoa > Mollusca > Gastropoda > Stylommatophora > Arionidae > Ariolimax > Ariolimax columbianus. Next base: position 79,386,804 of record JAVGWX010000011.1, on the reverse strand, counting down.
TAGGGCTCGAATAGGGAAGGCAGACCCGGTTCCAAAAATATTTTCCTGAAATCGGATGTTTCGGTCCGAAAGGATCAGATACCACAGCCTCGCTATAAACTAGGACACAACATCCTTTCCATGACGAACGCCGAAGAATAAGATGGCCGTTCATGATATGTTCCGCTTTAGCATGTATTGTACACACTGCAAGAAGTTGTACACAAAGAGAACTACTAACATGTGTACTTTTATTGTGAAACCCCCTAGGAGTTGATTACAACGCTGTACATAGGATTCCTCGGCTTGATTTTCTCATCTTACTTTGTGTACCTCGCTGAGAAAGGGGAGGGAAGGAAGGATTTCTCCAGCTACGCAGATGCCCTGTGGTGGGGTGTGGTAAGTTTGGACCTGGTTGGTTGTAGGACGAATGCTGGCAGTGTTGATATATGTCATATAGGAAGTCTTAACTGTCATATACTGTACGATACGAGGTATGCATTACAGATTCGACGTAACTGCATTTTGAGCAGATACATGGGTGTCGAGTCCCTCTCACTCTCTCTCTCTCTCTCTCTCTCTCTGTCTCTCTCTCTCTGTCTCTGTCTCTCTTTGTCTCTCTCTCTGTCTCTGTCACTGTCTCTGTCTCTGTCTCTCATCGTATGGCGGATGATGTGGATACTGATGGTTTCTGTTGCTAGCTGAATTACACACGTCTGGATCTTCTCGAATGGCCTCACTGGGCCACTCGCTGTTGATGTCACTGCGAATTGCCAGTTCTGTCATTCAACAGTCATTTTCACCCCAACCCTTCATATTCAAACCTCCTATCCCCAAAATGTATGCTTTCATTGTCGGAATATCAACTCTATCATTGCCGGAATATCAACTCTATCATTGCCAGGATATCAACTCTGTCATTGCCAGGATATCAACTCAATCATTCCCAGGATATCAACTTTATCATTGACAGGATATCAACTCTATCATTGTCAGGATATCAACTCTATAATTGCCAGGATATCAACTCTATCATTGCCAGAATATCAACTCTTATCATTGCCATGATGTCCGCTCTTTCATTGCCACAATGTCGCCACTTTCATTGCCAGAATTTCAGCTCTTTCATTGTCAGGATATCAACCCTATCATTGTTCAGATATCAACTCTATCATTGTCAGGATATCAACTCTATCATTGCCAGAATATCAACTCTATCATTGCCTGAATGTCCGATTTTTCATTGTCAGGATGTCAGATGATTAATGTCCAGAATGTTGAGTCTTTCATTGTCAGGATGTCGCCTCTTTCATTGCTAGGATGTCAACTATTTCATTGCCAGGATGTCGCCTTTTTCATTGTCAAGATGTCAGTTCTTTCATTGTCAAGATGTCAGCTCTTTTATTGTCAAGATGTCAGCTCTTTCATTGTCAAGATGTCAGCTCTTTCATTATCAAGATGTCAGCTCTTTCATTGTCAAGATGTCAACTTTTTTATTGTCAAGATGTCAGCTCTTTCATTGTTAAGATGTCAGCTCATTTATTTCCAAGATTATGTTGTTTTGGCTTACGACGTTTTGTACCTTTAAAATTTAACTATGCCGACAAAACTGTTGTGTTATATATCATCAACAGTCATAATTTCCATATGTCTGTCACACTGTACCGCGTGATTCCCTTTATCCAGTCATATCAATGCCTATTCATTGCTCCAGTGACGTCAAATCTAGAATCAAATGTGCAAACAAAGTTCCCAATTAACGGGGATTTCTTTCTGAAATCCATGGCAAAGTGGAATTCCAGACATCACGTGAGCTATGAACCAATTAATGGTATTGGATATTTTCAAAAACGTGACAATCTTCTGATCACGTAAGAGTTTTCCTCTACAATCAGAATCGTTGGAGAATTTTTCTATCAAATTTGAAGGATAAAAACCTTTTCATTTTTCTATGGTTTTTATTTTTTTTAACCGTTGAAGATGTACAATTGATTTCTCAATTTCAGAATTGGATTTTTATACACTGAATATTTTACGCAGCAATATTTTTCATAATTTTTTAGTTTGTGAATTATGCAGCAAAAAGTGAGTGACAGTGATATGTGGAATCTAATAATTGAGGAATAATATTACACATTTTTGAATAATAATTGAGTGTTAATATTATGCATTTTAAAAGAATAATTGAGTGTTAATATTACAAATTTTAGAAAAATAATTGAGTGTTAATATTACACATTTTAGAAAAATAATTGAGTGTTAATATTACACGTCTTAGAAGAATATAGGAAGTTCCGAAGGAGGCTACTCCGAAAATTAGCAGGCACCAGCTGGGTAGCAAATGAAAGAACCCTTAAGAAAGTGTACAATGAAGTAAAAAGACCTCACTTGGAGTTCGGATCCACAGTTTGATCACCAGATGTCAATACACACCTGCATTCAATGGACAATGTGCAAAACCAAGCCCTTAGGCTCATTACAGGAGCTATGAAAACTACGCCGATTTTAGAGATGCAGAAAGTTACTGGATTACAGACACTGTCCCATAGAAGAGACACAAAGAGTATGATCCAGATGGAAATGTACAACAGTATGCTACAGCGCCCAATGAAGTGAAGACTATGACTTGACGTTGGGTCGTCTTAAACGAGGCAGCTTTGTACACCGGGGCAAGAGACTTAGAAGACAGCACCAAGCAGACCTACCCACGAAGACAGCACCAAGCAGACCTACCCATGAAGACAGCACCAAGCAGACTTACCCACGAAGACAGCACCAAGCAGACCTACCCATGAAGACAGCACCAAGCAGACCTACCCATGAAGACAGCACCAAGCAGACCTACCCATGAAGACAGCACCAAGCAGACCTACCCGTGAAGACAGCACCAAGCAGACCTACCCATGAAGACAGCACCAAGCAGACCTACCCATGAAGACAGCACCACGCAGACCTACCCGTGAAGACAGCACCAAGCAGACCTACCCATGAAGACAACACCAAGCAGACCTACCCATGAAGACAGCACCAAGCAGACCTACCCATGAAGACAGCACCAAGCAGACCTACCCACGAAGACAACACCACGCAGACCTACCCACGAAGACAACACCAAGCAGACCTACCCGTGAAGACAACACCAAGCAGACCTACCCATGAAGACAGCACCAAGCAGACCTACCCATGAAGACAGCACCAAGCAGACCTACCCATGAAGACAGCACCAAGCAGACCTACCCATAAAGACAACACCAAGCAGACCTACCCATGAAGACAGCACCAAGCAGACCTACCCACGAAGACAACACCACGCAGACCTACCCACGAAGACAACACCAAGCAGACCTACCCGTGAAGACAACACCAAGCAGACCTACCCATGAAGACAGCACCAAGCAGACCTACCCATGAAGACAGCACCAAGCAGACCTACCCATGAAGACAGCACCAAGCAGACCTACCCATAAAGACAACACCAAGCAGACCTACCCATGAAGACAGCACCAAGCAGACCTACCCACGAAGACAACACCACGCAGACCTACCCACGAAGACAACACCAAGCAGACCTACCCATGAAGACAGCACCAAGCAGACCTACCCATGAAGACAGCACCAAGCAGACCTACCCATGAAGACAGCACCAAGCAGACCTACCCATGAAGACAGCACCAAGCAGACCTACCCATAAAGACAACACCAAGCAGACCTACCCATGAAAACAGCACCAAGCAGACCTACCTACGAAGACAACACCACGCAGACCTACCCACGAAGACAACACCAAGCAGACCTACCCATGAAGACAGCACCAAGCAGACCTACCCACGAAGACAGCACCAAGCAGACCTACCCATGAAGACAGCACCAAGCAGACCTACCCATGAAGACAACACCAAGCAGACCTACCCATGAAGACAGCACCAAGCAGACCTACCCATGAAGACAGCACCAAGCAGACCTACCCATGAAGACAACACCAAGCAGACCTACCCACGAAGACAACACCAAGCAGACCTACCCATGAAGACAGCACCAAGCAGACCTACCCACGAAGACAACACCACTGAAGCCACCCTATACCCAATACCATGGGAATAGGACAATGAAACCATACAGATAAATACATCAGTCACTGGTCTCACGACTGGACATTACTACGAGCTGCAAAAACGAACTGCTACACTGAGTATGGTCGAAGAAAAATATCCTAAACAATCGTGGATACATGCCTACACATATGGATCAGCAACAATCGTGGATACATGCCAACACAAATGGATCAGCAACAATCGTGGATGCATGCCTACACATATGGATTAGCAACAAATGCTGGGAAGAATAGAGGTGTTGGTATCTTGTTAACATACCAAGAGGACCAGTGTGAGACAAGGAGTGTTCCAACTGGTAAATTCTGCTCCAACTATACAGCTGAGGTTCAAGCTCTCAAACAGGCTGAGGTTCAAGCTCTCAAACAGGCTGAGGTTCAAGCTCTCAAACAGGCTGAGGTTCAAGCTCTCAAACAGGCTGATGTTCAAGCTCTCAAACGGGCTGAGGTTCAAGCTCTCAAACAGGCTGAGGTTCAAGCTCTCAAACAGGCTGCCAACATGATCCACAACAGCAGTTCTGATTGCCACCAAGTAGTCATCTCCATGGACGCAGTATATGTGCTGCAAGCTCTTAAGGGTGGTAAACTCTCGCTTCTGGGAACTGAACTGGGTAGGGTAGCTGCTGGAAAGCGAACTATACTCCAATGGCTGACATCCCCATTGTGGCGTACCTGAATATGAGAGGGCAGATGGGCTTGCAAAGAGGAGAGAAGAATGTGAACAAGAAGACAGAGAAATCGCATGCTATGAGAAAAAGAGAGTTGTCCAGCCTGTCAGAAGAGAACAGAACCAACCCAACGATGACTACCACACCCTTGACCAGCAGCGGCAGACTGTCATTCTTCGCCTCAGGACGGCACAATAGACTGAATAAACACACGTACAGGCTTCGTCTTCCTGCTTCGCCGTTGTGTACATGTGGGACAGACGAACAAACTGCCGAGCGTGTTTTGCAGAACTGTCCTCTGTATGGTCAGTTAAGGAGGACACACTGGCCAAATGATTCGACACTACAATCAAAGCTGTGTGGAGCTAAAGAGCAACTACAGTCAACGGTCGAGCTCATCGCGGAAACTCACCTGATGGTGTAAATATCTATGATGCGATCACAAGAAAAAAAGAATAATTGAGTGTTCATGTGATACATTTTAGAAGAATAATTGAGTGTTCATGTGATACATTTTAGAAGAATAATTGAGTGTTCATGTGATACATTTTAGAAGAATCAAATATTATCACTCCTTTTATACTTTTGCTATAAATGGTCAGCGCTATGTTGCCTTCACTAGAGGAACAAATCATGAAAGCTTGAGAGCGATTTTTTGTTTTTAATCAATTGAGAGACGATTTAGTGTACGACCCATGATAACTCAGTTGGTAGTGGGAAATGTATAAATCATTAGCTCGTTCGAATCTGACTACAGGAATTGTATTTTCTGTCACAGCTATATGATCAAAACCGTTTCAATTTATTTTGAATGACATCGCTAATCATTCCTCATTATTAGTAGGTTGTTGCTGGTAATTACATAAGGGAGTGCTGTGGCCGAGGGCTTGAGCTTGGATCTACATTCCAAACGTACCCGGTTCAAATCGCGTCTCGTGCTCAGTTCCGGGCATGTCGTGAGTTGTTTTTTTATGCTATGACACTTCTTACAGTCGACCCAACTGTAAATGGGTACATAACAAAAGCAGGTGAATATCATGGTGTCGCCTCGGGAGTTACGGAGTTCATACTCTGTGATCAGCACTATCAGCACTATCAGCAATAATAGGGACTGAGGACCTATGAGGACCTCTATCCAGAGCCAATGAAGTCGGTTCTTTGTGTCCTTTTCAATTTTCCATTTCCACATAATTTCAACAATAAGAGTGCGAACATGTATTATTGTGTTATTATATTTACAACTAACTGCTCACGGAATTGTTTTTTAGCTGTAGAAAGAACAAATTGTTTGCAAGGGTCACCGAGACCTGATTCATGTTTCCATCGTTCGTCAATGATAGAGAGGCTGCTCTAGCACTTGATTCTGTGAATTTGCTGTACTTTACCTTTTAGTTACACACACGGACACCAACACACTGGTCTACATACACAAACACATATATATGCTGACAGACAGGACACCCACCTGCATACACGCTAGACGCCATGACAACTCTATCCTTTTTATTTTGTTCTTGTGAAAATGCGGACTTTTCCGCCTCACATTATAAAGGGTTACAACCCGTAATGACATAATTCTTTACATAATAATCCGATTACCTCTCTTGTGAAGTCTTTCCCAAGCCATGCTTTATCTCAATCTTAGCTTACCACGAAGGGACGCACGCTAACTGCGGCTCTATCAAACGTATTTATATTCTCTTTTCCTCATCAACACTAATTTAACTATCGACATCTGGCTTTGGCTAGCACATCGTGTCTAAGTACGATGTTCTGCTATAATGTCCTTATCAAGTTATATTCCATTATTTATATATGCCTTGCCTTGGCCATTAATATCACAATATCAATTGAGTTGAGCCCTATTTACTAGAAAATGTCTAACTGACCTTTTGCTGATCTTCCTTCTATTTTTTCTCATTAAGAGAAACCATGGTAATGATAGTGGCTTCTGTTTTACAGGTGAGGTCGTCAGCCTTTGCCAAACCCTACTTTGTCACCATTTACGACAGATTCATATGTTGATTTTCCTTCCTAGTATGTCGTAAGAAGTAACTTGGGAAGGTTGTGCGTGGGGTTAACAAACATCACCATGTTAAAAACTATTGTTAAGTCGCACTATAAACAAATTGATTCACAGATTCGTTAACAGCTGGTTAGGCTAAACCAAATGCAGGGTTGAACAATCTTGAGTGACAGCTAAATGATGATGATGAATATGTATGATTTACCTCAGAGCTGCCTGGGTTGAAAAGAGTATGATAACTGTGACCTTCCAAGCATGTTGTTAAAGGCGACTAAAGAAGACTGCATGTAGCTAGCAACCTCATCATGTAAGACACTTGGAAAACGCCGTAATAAAATAATAATAATAGTTGACCATCACAGGTGAACCTGGCAATGACAAGGCAGACAGGCTAGCAAAAGATGGATCAAAACAAGAACAGTCACATACATCAACAACTTTACACAAATTCCAAACAGCTCATAAGACCAGCAAACAAAGAAACTTGGCTGAACAGATGGGCCATGGGAAACACGGGAAGGGAGGTATACAGACATATGGCAGGCCCCAGTCCAAATGACAGGGTAAATCAACTCACAAGGAAGGATCAGAGAACCATTTTCCGACTGAGAACCCAACACATCCCACTTAACAAACACCTGAACAGAACCCAACACATCCAACTAAACAAACACCTGAACAGAGTCCAACACATCCCACTAAACAAACACTTGAACAGAATCCAACCACAACATAATCCTGAGTGCCACCTGTGTACACACCCATATGAAACCGTTGATCATTGTCTCTTTGAGTGATCAGCGCTCAATGATTTTAGGAAAATGCTTCTTCCTCCACAGCCAGTTACATGGAACATTTTGTATGGCTCTAGACAACAGCTAATAAACACATGCAGCTACCAATACATGTCATTGTGCCAAAGGGCGAGAGCCCTGATGCTGCTGGATCCCAAACAACATAACAACAACGTACTTGTAAAAACCTATCCTGGCATGACAGGCTCCACCATAGGTTGGGCACACGTGGTAGGCTTGGCAGTTGAGCTGGTGCACCCTCGGTGTTTTCAGGAAGTGTGCATTTATCAGATCCATGATTGCAAAGTTTACGGATGACACAAAATTGTGCGACATGGTCTCTTCTTCTGCAGAAGTGGATCTATTGAGATCAAATTTAGATACGATTCAAAAATGGTCTGAGAGCTGGCAGATACAGTTTAATGTAGAAAAATGTACAGTATTCCAAATGGGAAGATCCAATAATCAATAAAATTACATGATGGGAGAGAACAATATTAGGGCAATAAAAACGGAAAGAGACCTAGGAGTTTTATATATCATACAGGAAAGGTGCGGGAACAAGTCCAGGTGGCAGGGAAAAAGGCTAATGCCATGTTGGGCATTATAAAAAAAAGAAACATTCACATAAGAGCAAGGATATAATAGTAAAACTATATAAATAATTGGTGAGACCTAAATTGGAGTACAGTGTTCAGCTGTTGAGTCCATATCATAGAGTGGATATAAACATGCTGGAAAGGATACAAAGAAGAGCTACAAAAATGATCGCGGGGTTTCAGAATTGTAGCTATGAGGTAAGACTCAGAAAAACTGGTCCACAGTATCTAGAATAGAGAAGAATTCGAGGTGACAATACAAGTTTATAAATTAATAAATGGAAAGGATAAATCGACTATACAAAGTGCGACCGGCTACAAGAGCAAGAGGACCCGGCTACCAAATATTTAAAGACAGGTCCATATTAAAAGTCAAGTGGAAATTCAGCTGAATTAACCGCTGGTTGGAAATGGAGTTTTTGAAGACTCCATTGTATTAAGCCACAGCCTGTGAGAGGTGGGATGGCCAGTGCCCTTCCTTGCTGTTTTTACTTTCCTTAACTCGTGCGGCAGGTACCCATTTACAGCTGGGTTGACTGGAGAAGCGGTCCTCTATTAAAATCACGACCCGGATTTCTTTGTATGTCTCCGGGCACACTGTTACCACATACAATAGCGAATTGCCCGACCATCAGTTCCAGATTAGATATTAGTAAATATTTGTTTTAACTCGGAGAGTGGTAAATTTGTGGAATGCATTGCCGCAGGATGTAGTGGAGGCAGAGTCAGTTAATGTATTCAAAAATAGATGCTCACATTATTTTCAGCATCGGTGGAGTGGAATAAACTGATTGTATGCAGACTCTGTAATGTGAAGTAATCCATAGCATTAATATGGATAGGATGTTAGTGATCTCACATTTCAAAGGCTCGGCTATATTAGGGCGTTAACCATCTCCTCTCCCTCGCCGCTTTTACTTCCCGGACATTTAAGGCTGGGTCGACAGGCTGGGTCGACCCGGGATTCGTTTAGGTTTGAAAAAACATTTCCGCCTCAACTGATGAATAAACTCAGGACCACTCAGATGTGAAGCCAGCGCGCTAACCACTGCGCTTAACTAGTATAATGAAGTTAAGTTAAGAATAGCTTAAGTTAAGTTATTTTTTGAGTCTCAGATGAGTACCTTGTGTGGTGGCATGTTTCATTACACAAAGTAAGGTGAGCAGCTTGTGTGATAGTAGGTGTCGCGAAACGAAGGTCTCAAGTGAGCACCTTGTGTGATAGTAGATGTCTTGACAGAAAGTAAGGTGAGCACCTTGCATGATGTCCGATGTTACTCACAACACAAAGTAAGGTGAGGACCTAGTGTGATGGCCGATGTAACTCACAACACAAAGTAACAAAAACAGCTATTACCTTAACGTTCACACGGTTATAAAGAGACAATTAAGTCATTTAACATACATACCATGAATCTCCATAACTGCACTTTTTCAGATAACTGTTATGACCATCGGCTATGGTGACAAAGTTCCGCAGACATGGATGGGAAAGATTGTAGCCTCGTGTTTTGCAGTTTTTGCCATTTCTTTCTTTGCCTTACCAGCCGTAAGTATGTTCTCACATTATTGGTTCTGTAGCATCTCATCGTATGAGTAGATGTTTATTACAGCAAACATTAGTAGAGCTGCACCTGAACTAGATATAGCATGAGATGCACCACATATAGAATGTGATGGACCGGGCTTAGAGTGTGATGCACCAGATATAGAGTATGTTGGACCGGATATATAATGTGATTGACCGGATTTAGAGTGTGATTGACTGGGTATAGAGTGTGTTGGGCTTAATATAGAGTGTGATGGACCGGACATAGAGTTTGATGGACTAGATAAAGTGTGATGAACCAGTTATAGAGTGTGATGGATCTGATATAGAGTGTAATGGATCTGATATAGAGTGTGAAGGAACAAATATAAAGTGTGTTGGATCTGATATAGAGTGTGATGGATCTGATATTTTGTGTGATGGATCAGATATAGAGTGTGATGGATCTGATATAGAGTGTGGTGAACAGCGATGGTCAATCCTGCTTTAGTCATCAATGACAAGTACGGTTTTCTTATATTTAATGAACTCAGGAGAACAGATCAGTGGATGAAATACTTCCAATAACTTTTCAACCCTATTACCTCCACGGGAAATTCAGTTTTTCTATCACGCAACACAGATCATATGGAACCTGATATAATTATTCAAGAAATAGATAGTTATAAAGAATAGTCATAAGAGTAAGTCACCAGGCATGGATGGCATAACAACGGATTCGGGGATTCAGGGTTAGTCTGGCTACAGAAACTCTTTACAAAGATGTGGAAAAACACCACGTGTATTAGACGACTGACAGCAAGCTATAATCGTGCAAATTGGTTCATCGCTGCGTGACATCAAAAGTTTCCCTTTGACCAGGAGTTGTGAAACCAAACGCAGTTCATATGGAAATTCCAGTTTGTATTGTATGTGTCAGCATTCACTTGCACGGTTATTTCAGATTTGATGTCATGGGAGTGATCAACCAATGAAACAGTGCTGGGACCAGGATATGTGACTGAAGTACAAACAACGAGAATTATATTATTAGATTATTATATCGACAACAGAATGATCATGCTAACATACAGTGCCAGCACCTGAAGTTGTAATAATTGCTATGCAAAGGTTCCATAAATATTATTCTGCACGAATACAAATGTTGAGAAAGGCTGTTAGATGATATCAGTTGGTCTTGTCAGGCATTGATTGTACCATATAAAATCATTACTTTTGAAAACATCACTGAAAAGGCTAGGACACAGGCTTCCAGTAGAAGGGCCATTTTAGAGCGAAATAGTGAATCATTACAAGACAGTTCTTAGTTTAGTTAAAGATTGCATATGCAATATACAGGTTTAATGTGGTCCTACTGAGTCTTTGTGTATGACAAGGACAATAATAGCACCACTGTCTCACAGAGAGCATGTCGTAAGAGGCAACAAACTATGTGACATGGCATAACACCAGCCATGGTTAGGGGGTTTGTTTAGAGTGGCATAGATGGCGCCTAACAGGCTGCGCGTCAACTTTGCTCTAGTGTTTGAGTCTATTAAGATAGACTCGCACATTGGTTATCCATTCTCGGTAAGCGCTTGTCCCAACACAGAAGAGTATTAAGCTGCTCGAGCCTAGCCCATGAAGCAAGAAACCTTTCTCCCGGCTCATACTAGAGCTGGAACCTGCACAGGGGATTCTGCCCCTGTAGAAGTACAGGTCGACTAAGAACTAATATGTGTACAATAAATGTTGTCTGTGTTTGTCCTTTACTCTTAAATCACATTTAATAAGAAAAAAAGGATTTTTTTCAAAAGAAAAATAATAACGTTTGAAGCTATGAGTCTGCCTAGTATGTACTGATGTCAGTTCTGCATAACAGAAAGGCATAACATAAAAGATGACAAAATGTCTTGTATGAAAATAATAATGATGTAATCTAATGATGTCCATCATTCCATAGGGTATCCTTGGCTCTGGTTTTGCTCTCAAAGTTCAACAGAAGCAAAGACAGAAACACTTCAATAGGCAGATTCCTGCTGCTGCTACACTCATACAGGTACAGCAGACATCACCATAACCCTTCGCTCTCTCTCTTGCTATCTCTCTCTCTCTCTCTCTCTCTCTCTCTCTATATATATATATATATATATATATATATATATATATATATATATATATATCTATATATATATATATATATATATATATATATATATATATATATATATATATATATATCTTATCTTTCACCATTGGCTGCTAGACCCACCCTGTGGAAGGTACAATTTTCTATCATATGTCGCTAACATGATTGAATCGCCTTTGTTGCTGCATTGGAAGCATAGAGCCCCCACTACATCTGACCTCTATTCAGGAAGACTGTATAAAGCATTTTGGAATAACGATTTCAATAGCAATGATTTTACATGATGAAGTTGCTAGCACAACCCTCATTAGTTGTCTTTTACATCAAGCTTGGAAGGCTAGAATGATCCTAACCATTTCAACCCAGATACCACTTGGATGGCACCATCTGCATGCTCATTGTTATTTGTAAACAAAGCCTTTATATCGTCTTGTTTAGAACGTTGATCCATCGTTTTCTATGTGGTTTACTTTTCTCAGGATCCATGTTGTTTTTTTTATTATAGGCTATAAGAGATGTTTGGAAATATTATTGTCATGTGTAAAACATTTTTAAAGTAGCGTACCTCCCAAAAATGATCACTCTATCAACATGTTTTTTCTCTTTTTAAATTGTCACGTTCAGACATATTAGAAACATCAAACAAATAATGCCTTACAGTTGTTCTTTCAACTCTTGTATTATATACTAGCAATAACTCATCAATAATGATGGAAGTCAATCACTAACTTTCATAGATTTTGACAATATTTTTTTAATCAAAATAAAATCTCTGATGGCAACAACTTTTTGTGAAAGTAACTGCATTATTTTCAAAGATTGTTCCCTGGAGAAAAGTGTTTTTAACTTTTAACAAATATATATATATATATTATTGACATAAAACTTTACATAAACTATTATTTATTTGTTTTCATAACAACAGTATTTTTTTTTTTTTTTTTTTTTGCGTTCGCCATATTTATCTATTCCCCAAGGCGTGTGTGCGTTACACTATGGTTTTTATTTTGCGCCTGTCGGCCCAGTGCATCCGACTTCAGCATGCATTTTATGTAAGGGTCTGCTTCCTCCTGCATTTTCTAAGGGTTTGCTTCCCCGGGGTAACGGCCGGTGCTGTGATGGGGATCGAACCCAGCACCTTCTGGTTGTGAACCGTGCCACTTAACCACTAGGCCACGCCGTCCCCTTGTAACAACAGTATAAAATAAGTAAAAATGATTTAATCTTATAAAATAAATAATATTTACACTCAATTATTAAAGGCACATATCATTCTCAATCACTTTGTGTCATATTCTAAATATCTTCATGTCCCTGGATCATATTCTCAACATCTTCATGTCCCTGGATCATGTTCTCAACATCTTCATGTCCCTGGATCATGTTTTCAACATCTTTCTGTCCCTGGATCATGTTCTCAACATCTTTCTGTCCCTGGATCATGTTCTGAGCCCTGGATCATGTTCTCAACCCTGGATCATGTTCTCAACATCTTCCTGTCCCTGGATCATGTTCTCAACATCTTTCTGTCCCTGGATCATGTTTTCAACATCTTTCTGTCCCTGGATCATGTTCTCAACATCTTTCTGTCCCTGGATCATGTTCTCAACATCTTTCTGTCCCTGGATCATGTTCTGAGCCCTGGATCATGTTCTCAACCCTAGGTCATGTTCTCAACATTTTCCTGTCCTTGGATCATGTTCTCAACATCTTCATGTCCCTGGATCATGTTCTGAAAATCTTCCTGTCCCTGGATTATGTTCTCACCATCTTTCTGTCCCTGGATCATGTTCTCAACATCTTTCTGTCCCTGGATCATGTTCTCAACATCTTTCTGTCCCTGGATCATGTTCTGAGCCCTGGATCATGTTCTCAACCCTAGGTCATGTTCTCAACATTTTCCTGTCCTTGGATCATGTTCTCAACATCTTCATGTCCCTGGATCATGTTCTGAAAATCTTCCTGTCCCTGGATTATGTTCTCACCATCTTTCTGTCCCTGGATCATGTTCTCAACATCTTTCTGTCCCTGGATCATGTTCTCAACATCTTTCTGTCCCTGGATCATGTTCTGAGCCCTGGATCATGTTCTCAACCCTAGGTCATGTTCTCAACATTTTCCTGTCCTTGGATCATGTTCTCAACATCTTCATGTCCCTGGATCATGTTCTGAAAATCTTCCTGTCCCTGGATTATGTTCTCACCATCTTTCTGTCCCTGGATCATGTTCTCAACATCTTTCTGTCCCTGGATCATGTTCTCAACATCTTTCTGTCCCTGGATCATGTTCTGAGCCCTGGATCATGTTCTCAACCCTAGGTCATGTTCTCAACATTTTCCTGTCATTGGATCATGTTCTCAACATCTTCATGTCCCTGGATCATGTCCTGAAAATCTTCCTGTCCCTGGATTATGTTCTCAACATCTTTCTGTCCCTGGATCATGTTCTCAACCCTAGGTCATGTTCTCAACATCTTCCTGTCCCTGGATCATGTTCTGAAAATCTTCCTGTCCCTGGATTATGTTCTCACCATCTTCCTGTCCCTGGATTATGTTCTCAACATCTTCCTGTCCCTGGATTATGTTCTCAACATCTTTCTGTCCCTGGATCATGTTTTCAACATCTTCCTGTCCCTGGATTATGTTCTCAACATCTTCCTGTCCCTGGATTATGTTCTCAACATCTTTCTGTCCTTAATAATATTTATTAATTCTGTTTCTGATTTTCTATCATTCTTTTCTTTATGTTTTTACACTATCCAGCATAGATATAGGTTGTTAGGTCCATGAACATCACTCTATAACCACCTCCTAAATGGAGGTCCTATTCTTTCCTCCCCGGCTGTCTTGTATGGTTTTTTTTAAATCTTTGTGTCTGTTTTCCTAATGTGATTGAACTAAACCAGCTTTTCCCATTGCATGCTCACATTATTGTGTGATGATTTCTCATACTAGGCTTCTTGATGGCATTGGATTCCTTCAGCTGGTTAACCTTGTTATGTCAATGGAATTTTTAATATAGTGAATGAACATCTTTTCTCTGTCAGGGATAAAATAATTACCTATTCTGCACACTTCATTGTGACTACAGAGATAAGCATCCTTAATTCTTCAGCCTATTAAATCTCTTCAGCAATCCTAACAATAGAAATAAACAGATCAATGACATGCTTTATTGGTATGTACTCTTCTGTTCCCTAGTGCTTATGGCGCTGCTATGCTGCTGATCCACATTCCAAGTCTGAAGCAACATGGAGGATCCATGTCCACGACCCATCAAATGAGGAGACAGTTTTTGCTCGCATGGCCAGGAGAGCTAGCTTATCCCTGCGGAAGCGGAGGTTGTCCAGGCTAGACTCCACTAGCACTGTTCCCAATCATTTCTTCAGAGAGTCACTGTCGTCATCAGTTTCATATGCAGATGAGAAATTGGGTATCATATAAACCACAAAATCTTCTTCTACTTTATCTTCATCATTCATTTAACACTTAAATGTTCTATGTGACATCTATCATTCATTTAATACCCAAATATTGTACTTCATATTTATCACTCATTTAACACTCAGATGTTCTACTTCCTATCTGGCACTGATAGAACACTCTAATGTTCCACTTCACAATTACCACTTAAATAACACTAAAATGTTCTACCTCACATTTATGACACCTTCAAATATTAGCGTCTGATTAGTGTGGTGGTTGAGCACTCGCTTTTCACAACAAAAGTCTGGGTATTCAACTCCCATACCATCACACTTCAATCAGCCCAGCTGTAAATGGGTGCCTGGCATACAACTAAGTAATAAAAGACAGTGAGGGAAGGACTGGCCACCCTACCTTATATAAATTGTGGCTTAGTATACAGAAGTCTCTAACAATTTAATTCCCCTAACAGTACTGTAGCTACTATGGGATAAACCTTTACTTTTCACCTACTATACAATGCTCTAATGAGCAACTCAGAACTGAACATGCAGGTTGGAATGGACCAGTTCTCTGCCGCATGCTAAAATTTTGACCTGACCATAAATGCCAAAAAAACAGAGGTCATGTACCAACCAGCACCAGGCATGCCGTACACAAAACCAGAGACTACAGTCAGCGGGCAGACGTTGAATGCCGTAGACAAATTCACATATCTGGGCAGCACGCTGTCGAGATCTGTCAGCCTAGACGATGAGGTGGCAAGCAGAATAGCAAAGGCCAGCACAGCCTTTGTAGAATGTACTCGATGGTCTGGGCACGTCGTGGCATCAGCGTCAAGACCAAATTGAAAGTCTACCGTGCAACCATCATTCCAACCCTACTATACGCTTGCGAAAGCTGGACTGTATACTCTGGACATGCAAGGAGGTTAAACCACTTTCACACAGGTTGCCTGAGGCGAATATTCCACATCCGATGGCAAGATCGTGTCACTGACATCGAGGTTCTCTCGAGGGCTAACATGCCCAGCATCCATGCACTGCTAGAAAAAGCACGACTAGGATGGGCCGGACACCTCGTCCGTATGTCAGACGAGCGGCTCCCAAAGAAGCTTCTCTACGGCGAGCTGAGAGACGGATGGCGCGAGAGAGGGCGCCCAAAGAAACGTTTTAAAGACGGTCTGAAGGACTCACTAAAAAGTTGCCAGATAGACTTCGACACCTGGGAATGTCTTGCGAAAAACAGATCTGACTGGACAAGCGCAGTTAAATCGGGTGTAGCTGCCGGTGAAGATGACCGTGTTGTGAAAGCCCAGAATAGACGCGAGACGCGGAAATCCCGAGCAGCGGGAACACCATCCCCTTCTACAAACCTCGTGTGCCCGATATGTAACAGATGTTTTCGTGCTCGCATTGGCCTGTTCAGCCACATGCGCACCCACACCCAACAGGGAAATCTGTGACAAGGATGATGTCGGCTGTCCTCATCGACAACGATGGACAGCTATTATTATTATTATTACTATACAATGAAAGAGGTTTGGGAATTGCAATCTCAAAATGTAAAACAAATTAAATACCAATAGAAGATCTACAAGAGTACATACATACATTAGTACAGGCTTCCAACAAGGATGACAACTGCATAAGTGACTTCATTTTCCTATTGGAGGGGAAAATGAGAAGAGTGCTTCCGCTTTATCACCATTTGACCTCACTTTTATTAATCACTCTGACATACATATATGTTACTCAAAATAACATTCAACGTGTACAATCATTTCAGAATTATAAAATAATAAATGAATTTTATTACATAGCTTGATATGATTACACAAACATCACTCAGAGGTTACATGCAACTAGCAAAGTGGTTCCTCTGATGTAATCTGTCCTTCAGCTTCATAATATCTTGATCAATTCTAACCTATTTCTCTGCCTAGCAACATAATCTGATTGTTAATTATGTTCTTATTTATTGTTCCTCATTTCTTGTAACTTGTCTGTGACTTCTGACATCTGGCAGCTTCATTCATTCAGGTTTCACTGTGGAATAAAAAGAATTCTTGAATCTATACTCAGGGAAGTGATTCCTAGTGTTATGCCAACACATGTTATCCTGGATCACCATGTGGAGGTGTAGAAGGGTCTTGGCAGCTCTACTGTACTGGCCCTGATGCAAGCGGTCAGCTTTGAGTTGTTGACCGCTGCAGCTCATGCACTGCTCAGCATCGTGATCCAGGAACAGAGTCTAAGTTTGCATCCTATGTTTATGTGTTATACTCCAGCTTAATGGTGCAATGACATGTGGCTGTCCTATTGCAGTCTGAGAAACTGATAGATCTGGATTTGCTGTCTCCCTCATCATCTTCTGGACAACAACAAGAAAAGAACTCCTACCTACAATCTCAACTAAAAGTCTTGAAATAATTTCCAAGTTTGACACATGAGGTTCACATGTGGTCGAAATGTGAAGATTTTAATATCATTTCTAGTGACCTTGAGTTGAAATTAAGACAGTTACTTCTTTTTCTTATTCTTTTGCGTTCATTCTCAATCTCATGCTACCTAGTCCTGAACAGGGCTTTGCAAGTAGCAGGATGTAATCCGGAGAACGGAATGCGTTGTGTCCCTAGTTTACAGCTTGACTGCAATATTTGCACCTTTCGGTCTGACACATCTATCTTCGGCAGCAAGACAGTTACAATTTACCTTCAATGGCCTCTTGGTTTGAGATTCACGCTGAGGATTTTTGTGACCTTTGTCACCCTACCTCACTCATGCAACTCCCTCAAGCATCAGAATGTTCTATTACCTCACAAGTGCAACTCTCTCAAACATCAAAATGTTCTATTACCTCACAAGTGCAACTCTCTCAAACATCAAAATGTTCTATTACCTCACAAGTGCAACTCTCTCAAACATCAGAATGTTCTATTACCTCACAAGTGCAACTCTCTCAAACATCAAAATGTTCTATTACCTCACAAGTGCAACTCTCTCAAACATCAAAATGTTCTATTACCTCACAAGTGCAACTCTCTCAAACATCAAAATGTTCTATTACCTCACAAGTGCAACTCTCTCAAACATCAGAATGTTCTATTTCCTCACAAGTGCAACTCTCTCAAACATCAAAATGTTCTATTACCTCACAAGTGCAACTCTCTCAAACATCAAAATGTTCTATTACCTCACAAGTGCAACTCCCTCAAACATCAAAATGTTCTATTACCTCACAAGTGCAACTCTCTCAAACATCAAAATGTTCTATTACCTCACAAGTGCAACTCTCTCAAACATCAAAATGTTCTATTACCTCACAAGTGCAACTCTCTCAAACATCAAAATGTTCTATTACCTCACAAGTGCAACTCTCTCAAACATCAAAATGTTCTATTACCTCACAAGTGCAACTCTCTCAAACATCAAAATGTTCTATTACCTCACAAGTGCAACTCTCTCAAACATCAGAATGTTCTATTACCTCACAAGTGCAACTCTCTCAAACATCAAAATGTTCTATTACCTCACAAGTGCAACTCTCTCAAACATCAAAATGTTCTATTACCTCACATGTGCAACTCTCTCAAACATCAAAATGTTCTATTACCTCACATGTGCAACTCTCTCAAACATCAAAATGTTCTATTACCTCACAAGTGCAACTCCCTCAAACATCAAAATGTTCTATTACCTCACAAGTGCAACTCTCTCAAACATCAAAATGTTCTATTACCTCACAAGTGCAACTCTCTCAAACATCAAAATGTTATATTACCTCACAAGTGCAACTCTCTCAAACATCAAAATGTTCTATTACCTCACAAGTG
This sequence comes from Ariolimax columbianus, assembly GCA_036924085.1. Taxonomy (NCBI): domain Eukaryota; kingdom Metazoa; phylum Mollusca; class Gastropoda; order Stylommatophora; family Arionidae; genus Ariolimax; species Ariolimax columbianus. Next base: position 79,367,693 of record JAVGWX010000011.1, on the reverse strand, counting down.
CAACTCTCTCAAACATCAAAATGTTCTATTACCTCACAAGTGCAACTCTCTCAAACATCAAAATGTTCTATTACCTCACAAGTGCAACTCTCTCAAACATCAAAATGTTCTATTACCTCACAAGTGCAACTCTCTCAAACATCAAAATGTTCTATTACCTCACAAGTGCAACTCTCTCAAACATCAAAATGTTCTATTACCTCACAAGTGCAACTCTCTCAAACATCAGAATGTTCTATTACCTCACAAGTGCAACTCTCTCAAACATCAAAATGTTCTATTACCTCACAAGTGCAACTCTCTCAAACATCAAAATGTTCTACTACATCACTTTCAATGCCGCAAGCCTTCAAGAAAATTCTTGAAATAATTTAGACCAACTCCCCTATGGATCCTGTGGAACATAGAATAAGCAGTCTTTAACTACTACTCAAGAAGGATGTGCATCGAGGTAGCAACCTCATCAAAAATAACAAATTGCTGTAAGACATACTACTGCAAAAATGAACAAAGAGCTTTGATGCACCCTGCTTGCCAAATGCCAGGTTCAATAATGGTGCAATGCTTTGTAAAAAGCTACGACAGAGCAAGAAATAAGACCTTCCATTACTGTACTAGCTGGTGGAGCAAGACATAAGACCTTTCATTACTGTGCTAGCTGGTGGAACAAGAAATAAGACCTTCCATTACTATGCCAGCTGGTGAAACAAGAAATATGACCTTCCATTACTGTACTAGCTAGTGGAACAAGAAATAAGACCTTCCATTACTATGCCAGCTGGCATGTTTAACATTTATTTGATGATGATTGGTGATTTACCTGTTTGATCAAAGTGAAGCAAAGGTCCATCACTTCAGCTGGCCCATTCACAGGGAGCCTGAATGCAAACATTTCTTCTTCTTCTTCTTCTTCGTTCTCAATCTTCTGTTTCCAAGCCCTGAAAAGGACTTTGCAAGTAGCAGAATGTAGTTCGTAGAACGGAATACGTTGTGTCGTAGTTTACAGTTTGTCTGCGATATTAGCACTTTTCAGTCTGACACATTCGACTTCAACATGCATTTTGGAGTACCAGGTTGCCTTCCCTCTTTGATCCCTTGTACTTAGCCCGTCTGCTCTATTGTAGCCTGTTATCCAGGATCACTGTGTGGTGGTGTAAAATTTAGTAATTGTTTATGGCTAGCATTGATTGTTTATGGCTAGTATTGATGGTTTATGGTTAGTACTGATTTTTTATGGCTAGTATTGATTGTTTATGGCTAGTATTAATAGTTTATTGCTAGTACTGATTTTTTATGGCTAGTATTGATTGTTTATGGCTAGTATTAATAGTTTATTGCTAGTACTGATTGTTTACGGCTAGTGTTGATTGTTTATGGCTATCAATTGTTTATGGCTATTCATTGCTTATGGCTTGTATTGATTGTTTATGGCTAGTATTGATTTTTATTACTAGTATTGATTGTTTAGGGCTAGTATTGCTTGTTTATGGCTTGTATTGATTGTTTATAGCTATTGATTGTTTATGGCTTTTCATTGTTTATGGCTATTCATTGTTTATGGCTAGTATTGATTGTTTATGACTAGTATTGATTGTTTAGGGCTAGTATTGATTGTGTATGGCTTGTATTGATTGTTTATAGCTATTGATTGTTTATGGCTATTCATTGTTTATGGCTAATATTGATTGGTTATGGCTAATATTGATTGGTTATGGCTAGTATTGATTGTTTATGACTAGTATTGATTGTTTATGACTAGTATTGATTGTTTAGGGCTAATATTGATTGTTTAGGGCTTGTATTGATTGTTTATGACTAGTATTGATTGTTTATGACTAGTATTGATTGTTTAGGGCTAATATTGATTGTTTATGGCTTGTATTGATTGTTTATGACTAGTATTGATTGTTTATTACTAGTATTGATTGTTTAGGGCTAATATTGATTGTTTATGGCTTGTATTGATTGTTTATGACTAGTATTGATTGTTTATGACTAGTATTGATTGTTTATGACTAGTATTGATTGTTTAGGGCTAATATTGATTGTTTATGACTAGTATTGATTGTTTATGACTAGTATTGATTGTTTAGGGCTAATATTGATTGTTTATGGCTTGTATTGATTGTTTATAGCTATTTATTGTTTATGGCTAGTATTGATTGGTTATGGCTAGTATTGATTGGTTATGGATAGTATTGCTTGTTTATGGCTTGAATTGATTGTTTAACACTAGTATTGATTCTGGCTAGTATTGATTATTTATGGCTAGTATCAATATTTTGTCTACTGTAGGTCCCATGACACCAAAGAATAATCGCAAGGACAGCCAAAGAACCAGCATTTGTGCTGGAGACAACAACACCAATGAAGATACAGACTATGATGTAGAAGAGACTGAAAAAGTTCAATTGTGAGTGTCTTTCTTGTTTACAGTTACCATAGAGATTCTGACAAATTAAAAATATGTACAGAATGTTGCTACTGTAGCAGTCAGCTAACTTCAACCTGTTCCTAACCCTTTGGCGTATAGCCAACTTATCCCCCTTTTCTTAATTATTTCCCCTTTCACATGAAATCAAAGGTAACACTGAAAACTGATTTTTTTTCATCTTAAAATCATGGTTAATCATTTATTGTATAATTTAGTCATTCATATCATTTATCTACTAATCTAACTATGACTAAATTCTCTAAGCAGAGGGTGTCAGTAAGTAACTGGATGTTTGCCTCTGAACTAATAACTCAGATTTACATTGTGGTCCTTTAGCCCTGTTCACTCTAATAACAGCAGCTAAGAAATTATTTAATCTCTTGTCTTGTGGTCCTCCATCGCTGTTGATGTGACTTGCATCTAACAGCTTTTGTCTGTCTAGTCTCCGCTGTGAAACCAAAGCTTTGTTACTGACTGGTTTAGAAGCATGCTCCCCGGTACTCTATCGTACACCTTACTGACTAGTTCTCAGGATTTGATCACTTGTCCAAGGCTGTGATACACCTTACTGACTAGTTCTCAGAATTTGATCACTTGTCCAAGGCTGTGATACACCTTACTGACTAGTTCTCAGGATTTGATCACTTGTCCAAGGCTGTGATACACCTTACTGACTAGTTCTCAGGATTTGATCACTTCTCCAAGGCTGTGATACACCTTACTGACTAGTTCTCAGGATTTGATCACTTGTCCAAGGCTGTGATACACCTTACTGACTAGTTCTCAGAATTTGATCCCTTGTCCAAGGCTGTGATACACCTTACTTACTAGCTCTCAGGATTTGATCACTTCTCCAAGGCTGTGATACACCTTACTTACTAGTTCTCAGGATTTGATCACTTCTCCAAGGCTGTGATACACCTTACTTACTAGTTCTCAGGATTTGATCACTTCTCCAAGGCTGTGATACACCTTACTTTTGATCAGGGGGCTAAGGCCCACCCACCTGATGTATTTGACACATGCAACATTCAAGATAGTATACAAGACAGTTCTTTATGTGTCTCTCTTACATCTCAGTTTGTTGTCCTTTCCAGCAGGCCCAAGAGCCAGAACTATGGATTCCACATCTGCGTTTCTACCACTTCTCTCACAGTATGTCTCATGTTCACTGGGGTCAGTTCCTTCCATCAGGCAAATAGAGTTCAATGCCTACGTAATTCATAGTGACAACTCCCGGCAAGCTCTGTCTGCAGTGCCTCATGTTTCTGCTTTTATTGCCCCCCTCCCCCCTAAGCTCCTCCTATCCAACATGGTCACTGCACACGAGGTACCTCTGTCCCCACACTGTTGACCAGCTCGTAGCTCATGTCATCGTTTGACATGTACTGCCTGTCAATATGCCAAGTTCCCCATTTCTGGAGCCCCTGCCAACCTTCATTGGATATTTTGCTGTCAAATCCTAGGCAACTCGACCCCTATCAATCTTCCTGTGTCATCTGGACACTACCACATGGGATGCTCTAAACCTCTACCAACTTCTTGTAACAACTTGTCACCAAATCATAGGTGTTCAAGCTCCCTACCAATTTAATTGCCAATCTACTAGAAGTCTAGGAACTATTCCCAGATTTAACATGTGATGGTCACGTGTTAAACTGATTACCAAAACTTAAACAATACCCTCCCGATAACAGTGAAAGAAAATTCTTACCATCTAACTTTCCCACAACCCAATTCTCGGACAATGGAAATACAAGCCATCTTTGTTTAAAGAAATACCAAACATACCTTACCTCTGACTGAACTCTCCGTTGTGAAATGTTTTTCTCACCAGTTTGCTAAAATTGGCTTTCCTATTTCTAATAGAAAATGGCGAGAGTTCTGTGACAGACTGTTCATGACTGGGTCAGGCACACCGAGTAATTACACCAAAGTCAATTGCAGCCGTTACACGACAAGCGCAAAATAAAAACAATGCAACGCATACCACCTTGGAGAATAGAGAAATAAAGGCGAAAGCAAACATTTTTTTAAATTAAAAATTGGAGGTGTTGTTTCTGTTTCAAAGAATTGACGTCACTGCACTCCGAAAATACCCATAGGTGTTCAGTCTCTCTCAGCAAATGGCGTAGGGTATGGATGCTGATGGTCTCTGTAGCTCGCTGGTTGTACGCTCTCCTGCTCTGTCCTCTCATGCGTCATACTCCTCTCGAACCTCGTTTAATGTTGAAACTTTGCAGTCTGTGGATTGCTGCTTCATCTATTGTGGTGTCCTCATCTAGCAGGCGGTCATTGATTAATTTCAAAATGTCACTTCTATCCATCACTAATGTGCCCATGATGGGAACTTGTTGAACCATGTCAGCTCTTTCATTGCCCTGAAAGATTCATATCAACCCCTAGAGGTTTGAGGCCTCAACAGCTGCTATCCACCCGTATCTAAGCCATCCCTTCTGTACCTTCTGAAGTACGGCTTGCGTGTCTGTAACGACGACTGCCCTTGTTATGGAAGTATCAGATATCCATTTTACTGCTGAGGTCACTGCTTCCATCTCCATTCTCATACTGGAAGTTGTTGACATGTATGCCCTACTGCACTCAGCCTGTCTTTTCCCTCTAGCCGACAAACCCCAGCCCGATATCCCACTGCAGAGCATTGATCCGTCGGTGTATATGACGGCATCACTCTCCTGCATGTTCTCAGTTATCAGCTGATTCAGCTCTTGCTCTGCTCTTTCGTTGCTCCGTTCTCTGCATTCTTTGCCTAAGGTTATGATGGCTCTCTGGTACTCTATCAATCTTTCACCAGTGTGAACCCATTCTTCCCCTTGGGCTACCGCAGGAAAGTGAAAATGTCAAAGAAAGTCAAATAGACTTCAGTTAACAAATGTACGTATAGGCTACTGGAATTCCCGCAGCGCTACCCAACGCGAAGTCATTCTCCAAAAATTGGTGTACGATTTCTACATCTTCATGATCCAAAAACCTGCTTGAAGGAGAATGTTGCCATCAAGTGTTCAGGATACAGGTACTACAGTAATTCATGCAGGTCCGGCAAACGTGTCCTGACGATGTATGTGCAGCTCTAATTCTTAGTGTTCTATTTCCCAAGGCAGTGTGTATTGCACTATATTTTTTTTGCACCTGTCGGCCCAGTGCATCCGACTTTGTCATGCATTTTATGTAAGGGGCTGCTTCCTCCTGCACTTTCTAAGGGTTTGCTTTCCTGGGGTAACACTCAGCACCATTGGGTTATGAGCCATATCACTTAACCACTAGCCAACGCCATCCCCTTAGCACCAGGTGATTTTCACATTTATAGATGACTAAAAGAGGTATTGGGAGGAAAGACCTTCAGGCCTAATGAAGAGATCCAGCAGGTGGTGCTTGAGTGGTTACACACGTGACCAGGGGAATTTTTTCTACAAGAATTCATGCACTTTATAGGTGCTGACGGACTTGTATCGGGCGCAATGGTGACTACATAAAAAAATGATACAGTTGTGTTTCACTTTTTCAGAATAAATTTACTAAATAAATATATTTTCATTTAAAGCCTCCTCATACTATTGTAGCCAAACAGGAATGATCAATGTGACTCTATGCTCGATGCACAGAAGCTTCACTTTTCTTCCCCTCTACCTCACACTTATATTCTTCACTGTATTTCTTTTCTTCTCTCACGCTAATATTCTTGTTGCTTTGTTTTGCTTTGCTTCTGCTTCACACTTATATTCTTCACTTCTTTTCATTCTCTAGTTCACACTTATATTCTTCACTACATTCTGTCTCTACTTCACAGTTATATTCTTCACTTCTTTCTTTCTCTACTTCACACTTATATTCTTCACTTCTTTCTTTCTCTACTTCACACTTATATTCTCCACTTCTTTCTTCCTCTGCTTCACACTAACATTCTTCACTATTTTCTTCCTGTTATTTTATCACTTCATGCAGATGAATTAGAATTTTCACATCTTTCCGCCCTTAACTGATGTACATTTGAATTATAATCTTGGCTTTACTTCCCCTGTTCCGCACACTAATAGAGTATCTATCCTTCCCACCCTCATGTTTACAGTCGTATATATTTCAGACTTACAGAAGCTCATAAGACAGCCATAAGGGTCATCAGGAAAATCAAGTACTTTGTGTCAAGGAGAAAATTTCAGGTTAGTAAAGGCACTTTCTTTGTCTGCATATTACATGGTGTCATTTCAATGAATATTTATCCTCTTATCACCAAGTGGGGATTCTGTGGCGAAGTAGTTAAGCCGTCGGCCTCGTGATCAGGTAATCTGGGTTCGACTCCGGACTCCGCCGTCTTTTTCACGGGTGCTTGATGCGGAGTCCCCTGGATCTTGTAGTCGCCCCCTAGTCGTCTTGTCCTTGACTTGGCACTGGGGTTTGGTGGCACGAGACGAGAGAGTGAGGATAAAAAGTAGCGCAGTTAATCCTTACTAAAAATAGCGCTAGCAAAATAAATTATGCCATCATCGTCCACGATGGACGGTGGCCTATGCCTTTGCCTATCACCAAGTATCCTGGCCTGTTTAGTGACATTTACAAAATGCCCCTATTGTTTTTAAGTGTCTTGACATGGCCTGCTTGCTACACTAACAATATGTCCCTCTTGTCATTAAATGTTTTGTCATGGCCTGCTTACTACACTGACAATATGTCCCTCTTGTCATTAAGTGTTGTATCCCCTGTCCTGGCCAGCTTACTATACTGATAATATGTCCCTCTTGTCATTAAGTGTTTTGTCCTGGCCTGTTTACCGCACTAACAATATGCTTCTCTTATCATCCTCCTGTTTTACATAGTGGCACTGACGGTAAATTCTCTCCATTACTATCTATATCTCTGTCATTTCAGTACGGTACTTCTAAAACTCACTTTTATCCTAACCATCTTCTTATACCATCCCACCTCATTACACTCCGTCTTATCCTGCTCATTTTGCTTTAAGTGTGTCTTTTAGACAGTACACTTTTCTGAAAAAATCATTACAGCTTCCAAAGTAATTCTAATTTCAGAATATCTTTCTCCAATTTTCTCCAACATGGTTGACACCCTTGAGGAAAATCTATGTAAAATACGTCTTGTCTTCTGTAGCATTTTTTCTGACATGATGAAGTTGTTAGCTTTCTGAACAATCATCCTTATCCCTTTTTCTGGCATATTTGGCAGTGCGGTGGGTCTGTTCGTACTTCTTAATCAAGCCTCAGTATTCACACAATGTTTTAACTGAGACTTCTCCTCTAATACAAACTGACAGCACTTGATCGCTAACTATATCACATGCTAATAACCCAGTAATACACAGTTGTTCTCATCTACATGATAATCATCATCAACTTCAACCTAATTATCAAGTGTCTCTCTACCACCAGCAAGCCCGCAAGCCTTATGATGTTCGAGATGTCATAGAACAGTACTCCCAAGGTCACCTCAACATGATGGTCAGGATAAAGGAACTCCAGAGAAGGTAGGCCAATCATCCCAACATTGTAAAAATCTGTTCGTGGTATTTGTGAGGAACAAACTTATCACAAAGTCACTATTAAAATATAAATAATAATTTCTGCACAGACAAAATATATACCCTTTTCTTTCAAGGAAAGAACTAGGAAATCTTCTCTAAGTGGAAAATATTGGTAGCAAAAGAAGCTAAAGAAGACACAGAAGATAAATGCCTTATACATGTCTATCATATTCTTATAGTTTCCTAGTTCTGTTTTAGTTATCTATAGCATTATTATAGTTTTATAGGTTTGCTATAGTTGTCTTTAGCATTGTTATAGTTTTCTAATTTTGCTGTAGTTGTCTATAGCATTCTTATAGTTGTGTATAGCATTCTTATAGTTGTTTATAGCTTTCTTATAGTTGTATAGTTTTGCTGAAGATGTCTAAAGAATGTTTAACAATATTTTATAAATACTGTAGTCGGTGAATCAGCAATTCCGAACCTACATGAGTTTATAAATAGAACAGAGAAGAAGTAGCTAGGGTCCTTGAGAGAAGAGATCAACGAGCAAGCTAGAGGAGCCATTAATATAAGTGCCCTTAATCATCTGCTGGAAGAGTTGTTGTTCTCATTGTTGTTGCTGTTGTTGTTCAAAGCTACTCGAGCTGAGTTAACCCTTTATGTTTCTTTAGTAGTGGGCTACATTGATTCTTCTTAAATCCCAAGGTGTAATTGATAAGAGGGACAAGAGTTCTCCTAGATATATTCCAATTTGAAAATCTTCGGTGAGCTCATCATTGTGGTGATTATAGTCCTGATTCCCACCTTTTTGGCCAGACTGTTGTACCCTAGCCTGTTTCCTGTAGCACGAACGAACAAAGATATGATGTGGAGGAGCTGACTCATGTCCAGCCCTCCTCCTTTCTCATCTGACTTGAGACCAGCCTTGACAGAGTTCTGGTTATAAATATATGTGGTGGACATAGTTAGCAATGTTTCTAATAAAAAATATTTAGTTTCACAAAATTGAAGACAAATGTTAAATTAAATTATTCATTCATATTGAAATGAAATGTAGATATGTTGTTACCAAAATGTAATCAAGGTATACTGTTACCAAAATGTAATGTAGGTGTGATGTTATCAAATGTAATATAGGTGTTATGTTACCTAATGTAATGTGGTTATGCTGTTACCAAGATGTAATATAGGTGTGCTGTTTCCAAAATGTAGGTGTTCTTGTTCCAAAATGTCAATGAACGATAAAAGAGACAGCAGAGCCCAGCAGCAAGCAAAAAAACTGACAGACCACCCAATGCATCAGAAACTGAATTGATTTGAGAAAGGGAAACTAAAGCAAAGAAATTTTGAAGAAATAGCCAAAATAAATGAGAGAAGACCCTATGAATGCCATATCAACACCAAAAACCATCCTTACTGTACGTAAACCCATCTGCAAGCAGCAGATCTTTCCAAAGGTGATAAAATATATACCAGGCATCAGAAACAAGAACAGTCAGACAGAAAAGGAAAGAAGAGTCATAACCCTGAAATACATAGAGAAGAACTACCCATGTACTGAATTGACCCATGCATACACTGACCGTTCTGTAACAAACGTAATAGAAGATGGAGGAGTATTTCTGAGCCTAACAAACAGTAGAGAAATAACGGTGTCAGTGGTAACAGGAAAATTCTCAAATAATTTCAGGGCAGAAGCAGAGACATTGAGAGCTGTAGTAAAAGCTATGCTGACATGCAAAAACAATGAAAGCCAGGTAGTTGTTTTTTTTACAGATGCTCTGTCCATGGTTACAGGGCTAAGGAGCCAGAAAATACAGACCTAAATTCCCTAAGATCAGTACTCTGTCAACTAGGCCAGTAGTCCAAACTCAGAAAAGCTGCAGTATAGTGGGTTTCATCCCACTGTAACATTTAAGGCAACAAGGATGCAGACAGACTGGCAAAACAAGGTGGAAGGTTACTACAACCAGATTCTAGTGTAACCTATGAAAAGTCCAAAAGGTTTATTAGGGCCAGATAACACATTAACAGAAACCAAAGACATACTGAATAGATGGAGAGAGTACTGCAGAACCATGTATGGAGATAGCACAAAACGCTCAGTTACAATCCTACCAAAGGATGAGAAAGAACCTGAACCAACATTGGAAGAAGTACGCTCTGCAATTAAAAGCCTGAAAAAGGGAAAGTCCCCAGGATGCGTTGATATCCCAGCAGAGCTAATAAAAGCAGGAGGGGGTGGCATGTGCTCGAGTCCATCACAAGCTGTGTAAACAGATATGTTACAGTGCAGAGTGGCCAGAAGCATGGAAGAAATCAATTTATATTCCCCTCCCCAAAAAAGGCAACCTGAAGCTGTGCACGAACTACCGAACTATCGTGCTGATCAGCCACGCTAGCAAGATACTCTTGCGAATCCTATTAAGAAGGATAGAGAAAATGTTTGAATCTGAAATTCACATAGTCCAGGCAGGTTTTAGGAAAGACAGAGGGACTAGGACCACATATTAAATTTAAGGAATATCTATGAAAAATGTAGAGAGTTTAATGTAGACCTGTACACATGTTCATCGATTACAATAAGGCCTTTGACGCGGTAAAACATCAAAATCTGTGGAGAATCATGAAGGAAATGGGGTTTCCTTTGCAAATAGTCCATCTCATTAAAACATTATACTAAGATCAACAAGCCGCTGTCCGAGTATCTGGGCAAACATCAGATTAGTTCGCAGTACAAAAGGGAGTCCAACAGGGATGTATCCTCTCACCTTATCTGTACAACATATATGCGGAATGTATAATGAGAAATGTTCGAGATGATGTGAACATTGAAAGTTTCGACCCATTTACGATTGGGGGTACGAGATTCCAGAGTTACGATATGCAGATGACACAGTGATACTATCAAGAAGTACAGAAGGGCTAGAGCACCTACTTTCAGCCATTAATGGACATAGTAAAGATCAAAATCTGTTCACAAGCATTAAAAAAACAAAGATAATGATCACCGACAAAACACAATGTCAGCATAAATTTACAGTGGGTGGTGAGGAAATAGATCAGGTCACACATTTTGAATATCTGGGCTCCAGAATTGACAAAAATGGCAACTGCTCGAAAGAAATCAGAAGAAGACTAGCTATGGCGATGCAGAGACTGAACAGCCTGAAGAAATTATGGCAGGGCACCAACAAAATGATAAAAGTAAAAGTCTTGAGAGCCTGTGTTTTTTCTGTGGCAGCTTATGGCTGTGAATCATGGACGATTACCAAAACTTATAGACAAAGAATCGAATCCTTCGAGTCAAAATGTTACAGAAAGATCCTCAGAATACCCTGGACAGAGAAAAAAACAAATCGCAGACATTCTGCAAGAGTTGAGCATAGAAGAGAACTGGTTTATCAATTCCATTTTGGCTAAAAAAATGCAAATACTTTGGTCACATCAAGAGACACAACGGTCTTGAGAGAACGGTGATGGAAGGTATGGTGCCAGGCAAAAGAGGAAGGGGTAGACCAAGAAGACGATGGCACCAAGATATCCAGGAATGCCTGAGTATGACTGTGGCAGAGGCTGGTGTTTTGGCAAGGGAACGAGTTTCTTTCAGACAGACTGTGATGGGAGCGATGTTCTACAAAGGACATACTACATGATGATGACCTGGACAAATGGGAAACAGAGCATACTGGCTACACGCAAAATTATGATTATTACCAGTTGAACAGAAGAGCACAGGTAGTGGTCTTCAGATTCTGCACAGGCCACAGCAGACTGAGGTACCAGCTATTCAATAAACTGAAGACAGGTGCTACTGACGAATGCACCTGTGGTACTTGGAAAATGATCCATGAACATCTGCTGCAAATTGGACATAATTGACCAGAGAAAGCATTTGTGGCTATCACCAGTGCCAACACTAGACAAGCTCTATAGCAGTGTCGACAGCCTCAGGAGGACTGCTACTTCCTTTGAACAAATTCAAGATAGCATCTGACATCGTACGAAGAAGAAGTAGAAGAAGTACCAAAATGTAATGTAAGTGTTCTTGCACCAAAATACAATGTACCTAATCTGTGACTTAATTAGTCCTTCTGGTTTCACTTGCAACAAATACTGTAACAGATGCTCTCTACCGACATCTATTTAGGGCCATCTTCTTGAGTTCTGCCCATAAAACTTCACCTGCCCTAACCTTCTCTTCTGCCATTCTTCACAAGGTATACTTTTGATCTTCCCATTTTTCTCTTGTCCTGTTGATTCCCATCTGGCACATATCTGGTTATAACTTAACTTAACGTCTTTATACTGGTTTAGAAGACCCTGCAGAGTCTGTATACAACCAGTTATGTTGTTATAATTCTTTCTGAATTGTGTGCTATATTCATATCCACCTTCTCTTTCCATTATGTAGTGGTTCTTTTAATTATGTAATCATTGTGTATCATACTTCAACATTTGTCTAAATAATTTACTTCCAGGCTTGATCAAACCCTTGGCAAGCCAGGAAATTTGTATGCAAGTTCAGCTCGAGACAGAGAGAAAATGACCATAGGTGCTAGGATGGTTCGAGTAGAGACACAGGTATAAATGTTAGAAATATTCTTTTCATTGGCATGGTATTCAAATAACAGCAACAAATAATCCAAGCTAAAACTTTGTAGGTTTGTAAAACTTGTTTTAATATAAAATGTCTCATATCTCAGAAAAGGGAGCCGCGTAGCGCAGTGGTCAGCGAGCTGGCTTCGCATCTGAATGGTCCTGGGTTCATTCCCCAGTTGAGGCAGTAATGTTTTTTTCAGACCGCAATGGCTCCCGGGTCGACCCAGCCTTAAATGGGTACCGGTTCAGTCCGGGAAGTAAAAGCGGCGAATGAGAGGAGATGGCTACCGCCCTCATATAGCCGAGCCTTTGAAATGTGAGATCGCTAACACCTCACACCCCTACGGCAGTAATGCTATGGGATACTTTACTTTACTTTACTTTACTATCTCAGAAAACATGTAGTTTTTACTAAACATTATTCCCACATTTCCAACAATATTCTCTGTGTAGTTTTACTTCCCATTTTTGTTTAATTTTGTTTGTTCACATAGTTTCTGCATGTTGTGGAAGCAGATCAGAGTGTTTATAACACCTGGTGGAGGAGCCTATCTTCCTACCAGGCACATCAGCAGCGTTGCGGATTCCTGAATAGCTCTTAAAATTGGAGGCTAGCTGTGAATACTAAATAAGCAGCCATGGACATAAAAAAAGGCCCACAGATGTGGAGACTAATAAGGAGACAGTGCCTCCACTATGCAAAGACATAACATGCTAATCTCCTGAAATTCTTTCAAAAAGTGATTACAAGAAACAACATAAAACTGGACTTATCTTAAAAACTGGCTTGAACTAAGAACCATGATTTATGGAACATGAAAAATTAAGAAGAATAAATGAGAAGAAAAGGAACTATGATGGAAACATGTTCCTCTACAGCAGAGTACTCGCAACCAAACGTGCTAGAACAGGGGTGGGCAATATTGTGGACAGGAACCAAATAGGAGAAATAAAAAATGGAAATTCAATTCAGAATGGCTGATGGTGCTTAACTTACTACACACTAACCCCCATAGCCATTCAGGCACCAGGATGTGCACAAATGTTTGGGGCTGTGTTAATTAATGGCATGGTCCCACATGTCATCCTCTCTTGCTCAGTTACCTTCCCTAAAGCTGAGTTCTTTATCAAGGAGAGGTTCACATGTAAGTCCCGCAACCTCATCTACTCTATCATTTGACGCCAGTGCGGTATGACATACATTGGGGAAACTGGTATGGAACTGCGTGAACGTTTCCGACAACACCTCAATGATATCTATAACCGCACGAGTTCTCTAATTGCCAGCCACTTCAATGATCCTGGGCACCGGGGTAAAGCTGATGTTAGTGTCATATGCTTAGTTTCTTGCTTCTTTGACGATCGTCATCGATTTGACCTTGAGAAAAGACTGATCTCCAGTATAGGTTGCCCCCAACCACGTGATATTAATAACTTCCATATCTTTTCTTAAATTCTCATCTCATACCAAGCCTATCTATTTGCCTTCATCTTTTCTCTTGATCTTTAACACCATTTGGTCTATTCCGTATTTGGCCGCCACTAGCTTATGGACAACAAATAAAGATAACCAGATATTAAGAGGAGATACCATGGACTTACAGAGACAGAGAGACAGGAATAGGAAGTATAGAGAAATTAGAAGAGGATATGAAAACCTTCTGGTTAAAATTCAAGAATACCCTTAAAGTACCTGCAGCAAAGGTTTGAAAGAACAGGGAGGCAGAGAAAGAGTTCTTCATAATGGATAGAGGTGAAAAGAATAATAAGGGAAAAGAAAAAGTGTTTGAACTAATACCTGTAAGCTAGGAATATAACCGGACAAACAAAGAAATACAAAGAATATGTAATTTTTAGAACAGAAGTAAAGAAAACAGTGCTAACAGCCTACGAAATATGAGAAAAGAAGTACCAGCTAGCATTTGTAAAAGACAAATAAGGTCATTTGTTTACCACTCAGAGGGAGAAAATAGATAAGACTAATTTTCAGAACTCTGTGCAGAGGAAGTTCCAAGTACAACAGCTTCTTATACAGAGCAGGAAATCAATGATGGGGGAAATATTAAAATTGAGGAGCTGACGGCTACACTTGAGAAAATAAAGTTTGGCAAAGCAGCTGAACACGATTGTATAACACTATAAATGGTAAAGTATATAAGAATTGCAGGTGTACTGTTATTCCTGAGGGATCTCCAGGCAGCCTGGTGTCACAAGAGTATACCAAAGTACTAGAAGAAAGCCATCAATAAATACATTTTGAAAAGAATGACAACCGACAGTGTGAAAACCATCTCTCCTTAATATCCACTGCAAAGCTTACTCTAGGATAAGGGAGCAGAGACTAAGACAACTGGCTGAACCACAGATCGACAAAGTCCAATGCAGTTTCAAAGTAAACTGAAGTGCTCAAGGCGTGATCTTCATGTTCACGTAAATCAGTGAAAAAACTCTTATTAAGATTAAATGCACCACTGTTTCTTGGACCTGAAAACGGCAAGCTCTGGAATTGCCTTCAAATTAAGAACATCCCAGCACCCATGATCTGTGCTATACAGAGTTTTTATAAGACCTGCAGAAACTACATCAGAACATGTAAACAAATGTCAGATTAGTTCAAGACCACCTGGGGCGTAAGACAGGGCAACATTATATCCCCATACCTCTTCATACTACTCATGGATGATGTCATCAAAGCCTGTCAGAAAAGGACCAAATAGTACTCAGTGGGCTACTGGAAAATGAGACCAGTCTATATATCTGAGCTGCAGTGTGCCGATTACATAGTTCTGATTACTAAATCAGAGACACATCTCCAGGCTGACCTTCAAATCTGGAAAGTGAAGCTGAGAAAGAGAGGGATGACCATTAGCAGTTCAAAAACAAAAATCGTGGTTGTCTCAAAAGAAGAGAAGAAACATCATATTTTTCTGGAAAAACAGCCTCTGGAACAGGTCAAGATGTTCAAATACCTTGGAGCTGTAATAAACCAGAACGAATGTAGTTTACAAGAGTTGGCAATGCGAAATGCAACAACTGGTAAACCTTTTCATGACACAAATAGCATATTTCTCAACAACAAATAAATAAGTAAGAAAACCAAGATGACTGTATACCACTCCACTATGCACCTATTTTGAATTTTGGATGTGAGTCATGGACACTGACAACAACCAAGAAATGCCAGCTGCAAGCATCAGAAATAAGAAATCTAAGGAAGGCGGTCAAAGTAACAAGAAGAGGCAAGGTTAGTAATCAGAAAATATGATAAGATCTTGAAGCCCAGCCCTTGCAGACGTGAGTGGAGTAATCTAAACTTATGTGGTTTGACCATGTCTGCAAAATGAAAAATTATCGGCTACTGTGGTAGTCATGTTAAGCAAAAAGTCAAGGATCCAGACTACGAGGATGACCCAAACTCAAGGATCCAGACTACGAGGATGACCCAAGGTCTGCTGAGATGACAACATAAGACAGTCTTTAAGAAACCATGGACTAGATTGGAACCAGGCCAAAGGGGAGACAGCAGGTAGAAAGGCCTAGTGCTCTTTCTGGCAAACCTCTACACACCAGGATAGAAGAGGACCGAGCATGAGGGTGCATGATAAAATTGTCAGTTGTGTGCTCATGATCATTGTAAAATTGTTCAACATACAATTACTATGTTTCTTTATCTCTATGAATTATTTCATCAAGAGCAATGTCCATGTTGCTTTGGCAACCTCAACAGAGTGCAAAACTTACAAGTGGTATCCTTTTGTTACCTTTTTTTGTAGACTAGGAATTGAACCCACATCATTTTAGTTGCTAGACCATCATCTTATCAATTCCATCAGTTAATTTCTGTTCAACTTTTGGAGAACACTTTCAAAACGGCTCCCCCTCTTCTTCTGCATTCGTTCTCAATCTCCTGCTACCGAACCCTGAACAGGGCTTTGCAAGTAGCAGGATGTAGTCTGGAGAACAGAATGTATTGTGTCACTAGTTTACAGCTTGACTGTGATATTTGCACCTTTTGGTCCGACACATCTGTCTTCATCAGCACTCACCCTCTAAATGAACATAAACACATTCCCTTTGTTGTTCTGCTTAAGAAGAAAATATAATAACTATCTGTTTGTCTTTATCCACAATTTATGTTATAATTACTTCTTCCATTGTCTATATCCACAATTTATACTATATCTACTAATTTCATTGTCTAAGTCCACAATTTATAAATTTATACCACATCTACTATTTTCATCCTCAATGTAACAATTTTTTGTTATTTCTACTTCTTTTATGGTCTATAATTTATGGTAAATCCAGTTATTCCGTTACGTTTATTTACTATTTGTTATGACTATGTCTTTCATTGTCTGTCTCCACTACTTATTTTGTTTAATATGTTCAGCATTTGTAAGCCAGCTACTTCCTTCTATCTATATTAACAAATTATGTCAGAATATGCAAGTATTAATTAATACATGAAGATATGTCAGAGCGTCAGAGATGATTCACATACGGTAGTATAGTTAAGCTCTATTGTATGTCCCTGTCTCATTCTCTCCATAAGTTATCATTTGTGACCTTGTCAAACCACTGCAGGCATGAGATTTGTTGATAAAGTCCTGCAATCTTTTAAAATTGAGTTTGGTTATCCATCATGTTTCCACTTCATATAGAAGGACCTACCTCAGACTGGAGCTGAAGAACCCCAGCTTGCAATTCACTTTGATCAGTCCAGTTCCATAGGGTTTTCATCACAACAAAGGCGACACTTGTCCCCTGCTACCTGCTTTCAACATTCTCATGTGTACTACCTGTTCTACTCATGATGCTCCATGGGCATATGAAGATCTCTATCTCATTAAATTGTGTTATTTCAGTTTGACATGAGCCGCATTTAATTATAAGTTACTATTTTTGTCTTTTCTGCATGTATCTTTTTATCTACCTGTTGGGAGATTCTGTCTAGTATGTCTGTCTTCTTCTGCATTTTTGAGTTGGCTATGAGATTGGAGCGCTGTGGTCTGCAAAGTCTTCTAGCTGTTTAAATAGGCATTATCGCTGTGGTTCCCAACCTTTTCTAGATCACTGATCCTGTAAAACTAATATGATAATTTGTCGTTCAAACCCTACTCTCCCATCTGGATGAGGGGACATTTTTTTAAACTGTGCATAAATTTTTAGTATTCTATGGGAGTCATTTAATATCCATTAAATAGATAAGAATTGGGTATTGCTCTTCTAACTAACCTGCGATAATACTACATAATGTGAATTTTGTTTAATCAGTACAAGAGTGGCTCAAGTCTTCCTGAATGTCATTCTAAATATCCTTTGACTAGCTTCATGCCTAAAAGCGTGAAATGTAGATAAATAACACTTGTTGACAAAAATGAAAGAAAAAAAAAGACATTTAAATTAACAATAATGCAAAAATAACCTAATATTGACAATATTTGCAAATTGCTAATATTTTTTATGACAAATACAAAACAAATTTGAAATCTAGATTAGGTCTAGATCACTAGAGAGTAACCGCATTTGTGAACCTAAATTAAGAGCCGCTGTATCTATTCTGTTGGTTGTGAGTGTCACTTACATTATATGAGCTACAAGATAGCTACTTACATTTTTGGGGGATATGAATTTACAGTATTTGAGATTAAGCTTTTTCATCAGATGATTTATTTATAGGCCAATCAGGATTATCCGTAACTTCCTGTCCTTAGTACTGTTTGCCAATTCTGTTGTAACATTTTTTATTCCAAGCCATAATATAAAATTGTCATGTATCTTTTCCAGATTTTACTATATGATTTGGCTTTCATCTTCCCATAATATAACTTGCAATCTAAAATTTAAACTTATAGTGTAACAGACATCCATTGCTTACTGGTTTTTGTCTGGTATATCCTAATTACTCTTTTTCCAATGGGAAGGAAAACTAATGTTTGGTCAGGCAAAATATACTGGCTAAGACCCTCACCTCAGCTTCCACGCAGTCCTCCCTGGAAACAGGCTGTTTTCATGGCAGCCTAGCTAACAAGATTAGGAATCGACATGATCCCCGTAGTAGTAAGCGGCACGCAGATGAAGCCAAGCATAGCCTGGAGGACCCCGATCCACCTTTATCAGCACACTTGGGATGTGAGGTAGGCTATTGCAATCCATCACTTAATGTCCTTTTCAGGGCACACAAAAGTGTAGACCTACTGTAGACCTACTCATTGTGAGTATTCAAAACAACAACTCTTTTTCCAATGAGAGTTTAATTTTTATCATTAGTTTTGTAACAACCATCCTTATGACCTCCAATGGCAATCTTATTTGATTCTAAATTGTCCATAGTTCAATGGTGAATTATAAAAACTTGACTCTGTGTCATTTTATTTTCATTGACCAGAATCTGTTGTAAAACATATTTTACATGTTGTGCAATACAACAAGTAATTTGAAATTGCATATTTGTTTCTCAGGTAAATCATCTGGACAAGAAGATGGACCAGGTGATATTCCTTCTCAACACCCTAGTGAAGGCAAAGAGTGTCAATGTTGACTCTCAAGAAGATGAAGTTTGAGTTGACATCTTGTTGATATGTGAGATGTTAAAAAAAATCACAAGAATCAAATGTGAGACTACACATCAAAAGGATAGGGAGAAAGGTGTGAAACAGTTCCTTTGACAACTATAATTTGAGATGGGAGATGTTAGATGATACATCAAAGAAGGAGATGGATGCAAGACTGCACATCATTAAGATGAGATGAGATGGGAGAAGGGAAACAGCAGAATGTTAATTAGAGAATGTGAAATGTGAAACAGCACACTAATACGTGAGATGGGAGATCATAAACAGCACGCTGATAATTTGACAGAGGAGATGTTAAATAGCACACTGATAATTTGAAATGGGAAATGCAAAACAACACATTGATAACTTGAGATAAGAGATGTGAGACAGCATGCTGATGATTTCAGATGTTGGATGCTAAACAGCACACTGATAATTTGTGATGGGAAATGCAAAACAGCACACTGATAACTTGAGATATGAGACAGCATACTGATAAATTGAGATGTGAAACAGCTCACTAATAACTTGAGGTGGTAGATGTAAAACAGCACACTTTAGATTTGTGATGTGAAACAGCAAGCTGATAACTTGAGATTTGTGATGTGAAACAGCAAGTTGGTAAAATGAGATGGCAGATGTGAAACAGCTCGCTGATAACGTGAGGAGGGAGATGTGAAACAGCACATTAATAACTTAAGATTTGTGATGTGAACAGCATACTGATAACTTTTGGTGGAAAATGTATGTTGGTACATCAGAAAGTGAGATGTATAAAAAAAAGAATTAACAATTTGAGATATGAGATAACACTGAGATAAAATGAGATGTGATTAATCAGAAAAACAATATGTGACGTGAAATATAACTGAAATGTTGTGAAATGTGGGATATCACAAAAACAGTATGTGGTGTAAGATATATCAGACACAATGTGATATTTGAGATACAAGATAAGGTGTAATATTCACAAATCAACCGAACAAGGTGGGATGCTGCCACATAAACAACAAGGTGTACAACAGGAGAAACATCAATCAAAAAGATGTTAAATGTTGTGCAGCCAAATTAATGGTGTAAAAAATGTTAGCACACCAACAAGATGTGGTCTGAGATAAGATATAGAACATTACATTTATAGGTTGTCAGAGGTGAGACAAGACATCAGGTTGTGCAATATACTTCTTCATACGATCTCCCAAAAAACGAGTTAATGTATTCCTTTTTTATTATATTTGGGTATTGTTTCTAGAGTTTTCTTTCAAATCCACAAGGCAGATTTTCAACTTGTTTTTGTGATGGTATGCACAATGTCATAAGATGGAGAGTCTTCTACCAAGAAGGAACTACATGTAATGTTCAAATCAAGTCAAGTCATCCCGTAACCGGTGAGGTCACTTAGGCACACAGGAAGACACCCTCACAACTCCATGCCACCCCTCTCTGTCAGCAATCGCTGCCTTTGCCTCGTTTGGCTAGAGATTAGTCCATTCTTTTATGTTGTCCTCCCACCTCTCATGCAGGATCGTATTTGCAAGACCATTTGATCATAATGTGTGTCCCTACCAAGTGAGTTTCCATCTTTTGACTGTTGCCAAGAGGTCCTCAATTTGCCCTATTGCTTTTGCAATCCTTTCTCACATTTTCTCATTTGTAACTCGGCCTTTGTATGGGACGTTTAGAAGTCTACGGAGACATCTGATGTCCAAGGCCTGTATCCTTCGCTGAAGGTCAGCTGTAATTGTCCATGTATCACAAGCACAGAGGTATTTTAATAGGACCAATGTATGCATTAATATGATTTTTGTTCATATGGCTAACCATTTGTCTTGCCAGATTTTGTTTAGCCGTACAATGTTAGACAACACAAAATAATATGTTAATAAATTGTAGGGGGGGATTTGAGATGTATGCAGAAGTGGTAAATGGTATGGCTCACAAACCAAACTTGCTTGTGCTTGGATTCATGAAACAGCGAGGTCATAACCCTGTTGGAAGTAAATCACTAATAAAAAATGTTTACTGTAGTCTGATCTGGTGCAAAATATGGTACAACTCACTCTTCCTTAAGAAACAAGGAGAACAAGAAAAAAAAATGTAGATATAATTCACTGAGATAGTATTCACTTAGATAGTATTCACTGAGATAGTATTCACTGAGAAAGTATTCACTGAGATATTATTCACTGAGATATTATTCACTGAGATAGTATCCACTGAGATAGTATTCACTTAGATAGTATTCACTGAGATAGTATTCACTTAGATAGTATTCACTGAGATAGTATTCACTGAGATAGTATCCACTGAGATATTATTCACTGAGATAGTATCCACTGAGATATTATTCACTGAGATAGTATTCACGTAGATAGTATTCACTGAGATAGTATTCACTTAGATAGTATTCACTGAGATAGTATTCACTGAGATAGTATCCACTGAGATGGTGATCACTGAGATAGTAATCACTAAGATAGTATCCACTAAGATAGTAATTGCTGAGATGTTATCCATTTAGATAGTATGCCACTATTGTAAGATACTGAATGACATATTGTTATATATTAAATGGTGATCATTATGTCAAAATTATTAAACTTTAGACAAGGACTGCAGTACGACGTGAACTAGGCTAGCAAAATAGTAAACTGTTAGTACATCCACAAAGTGAAGTTCTGGATGTCAATCATCGACACGACCAACATGTTCGTCTTGATCTTTATTTTTACAATCCCCTGGAAAACGAGTCATTTACTCTTTTATTCCTGTATCCATTATGAGGACATTAAATGCGGTCAGGAGTGACATGCTGAAATCAAGCAATGCTTACCTCTTAGATGATACATCAATCAACGAAGTGTCAATTAATAGACTACAGGAGTTTTACATAAAAAGTGGGTCGAACAAAAAAGGTGCACCTGAGATGACGGAACAGGAGTGAATACAACCACCAAGCCACATACCATTTATCATTTTCTGAGAGAGACTTAGTAGCACCTTTAGGTCTGCCCAGAATTCAGTGATGCCGATTAATAAAACATAACATTATGCATTTGATATTGGGTATTGTTTTTAAATCTTTCTTTTAAACTCAGAAGGCTACTACAGACTCAACAGGCATTTGGCTTGTGGGATATATGTGGGATGTTCAAGTCAAACCGGGACTTTTTTTGTGAGGAAAAAAAATTTTCAGGTAGTCAAAATGCCCTTTTTTTTATTAATATAATCTCCTACAATGTTTATGAACTTATCCCAACTTTTAAGCAATGCTTGAAAAGCTTCAGCATAGAAAGATTTGTCAGTATGTCTGAACCAATCCAGGACAGACTGTTTCCCTTCTTCATCAGTGCTGAAATTCTAACCTCCCAGGAATTCGTTTAGGGGTCCAAACAGATAGAAATCACTTGGAGCGAGATCTGGACTGTAAGGTGGATGTGGCAATACCTCCCAGCCGAGTTGCTGCACATGGCACATAGTGTGGTGAGCCGTATGAGGTCAAGAGTTATCTTGCAGGAACAGGACGCACTTTGTGATCAAACAAGGCTGGCTATTCCGCAGACGGTTATGCACATCACTCAAAATGCATGTGTACTGTTCACTGTTGATAGCTGCTCCACTGGGTAAACACTCGCCATCACTTTACCTTCAGACGCAATTGTCAAATATTTTGTGGTTGGTGATGATTGCGCATGCTTCCACTGTTTGGATGCTCATCAAATGTCTTATTGTGGCTGGATGTCTCGTCACTGTATTGTGATTGCAGTCTTCTGTAAATTTCCACAGGTTTCACACCTTCTTTTCCAAGAAACTTCATCAGAACACCTTGTTCCATGCAAGAACTAAACTAACAGTGTTGTCTGTCATCTGTGTTTATCTGTCACGCGATTGGCCCATGGCAAGTGGGCCACTTAGCAGTAATAGGACACAAGTGCCCCTAACTAATGATAGTAGTTCCAGCATGCCATAACCCACTCAGGTAGAACTAGAACACAAGTCCAAGTTTGATTTGAATGCTTCTCATACAAGGCCATGAGATGAGTAGTTTAACCCATGAGGGGGCGGGGGGAGGGGGGGAGGAGGCATGCAATGTTAGACATCACATTAGTTAGATGTTCAATGTTAGACAGTATAGCAACAATTTTACATACTGGACAGATCACTTTTACGTAACAGTTTTTTAACCTATTATGTCAACACTGGGTAATATTAGACAGCACCGAGTGGTACCTAGGAGCAACCTATCAAAGCCCATTGCTCCGTTGGTGTTAAGCCATTGTCCACATCTGACAAGCTACACAGTCCTGGACTACTCTTTTTACCTCTCTTAAAGTGTAACCATTTCATTGTAGATCCCTCTCACATTCTCTTCTCCATGTATTTTTAAGTTCTTTGCTTTCTCTTCCCATGAGAATTACATGAGAGAGCCTGTCTTGCAATGTTGAATGTTGCCTTCCTCTTCATATGTCATATCTAGCCCTTCTCTTATTTCTATATTTTAATGGCTGTTGTTGACTTCTTTCCCATAGACCTTCATTTCTGACCATGTGCTACTGCTTTATGCCCATTATCTTTCATAGGCATCTGTTAATGAAGACTGTAGCCCCTGTTGTATGGTCTTTGTCATTCTCCATGCTACCGCTTCATATATTATTACAGACTGAACACTGGCGTTGAATATTCTAAGTTTGGTGTGAGTCTTGATTTCTCTGGATCTCCAAATGTTGTTTAATGTCAGGCATGCCATTTTTACATTTCTAATTCCAGGGTGGGAAGAACAAAACCCCTGTAACATTCCAAGCATGCCAAGGTGATTAAAGAAAGTTGTGCATGGGTCTAGAAACCGCATCATGAAAAAACTTTGCAAGTGCAACTGCAATTGCATGTGCTCAGATACAGGCTTCCAGTAAGGAAGCCATCTGTAGTGGTAATCCAATGCTTCACATGGAGCGAGAATGAAAAAAAAAACAGGAGTAAGATGAAATCTGAGATAAGAGAATAGTGGTCTGTTAGGACATCCACAAGATGAGCTACTGTGTATTAGTCATAGTGCCTACCAATATTTACTGTAACAAATATAGAACTGGCCACACAGTTTCTCTTATCTCTGCTCTTTCACAGCGCAGCATATTGTCATTTCTGCCTGTCCAGCATCTGGGTTGATGCTACCTGCAAGCTCAGGGACATGTTTATCTGTGTTGAAAAGTTGGGCTGATGATAACTACAAGCTTAGTTTAAAATAATGTTTAAATTATCGTTACTCCATTTTCTTCACATTGCAAGAGTCTGAAGAATGGATTTGTATGGCTGAGAAAAAGAGACTGCTGTTACTTGGCACATGGTGTGCAATTTGAAACTTTGATTTTTCATTTTACCATAATTTTCCCCCAAATATGAGCATCCTCATGCATTGTACAAACATCGTACATCATTTTATATTCAGTCATCAAATTTATGTGATTGTCTATAGTATTTTGTTTTGAAAGTTTTCAAATTATCGTAAAGATTTTATTTGGCACACAGGATGTTAAATATTAAATGTTCAGCTTCTGTACCATAAAGATATGTCAGGAAGTGCAATAGAAATCATCAAAGTAGTTCCAGAGGTGAACAGAACAATCCCACTGTTTCCTTCCTAGCATGACATAAGAGATGACTAAAGAAGGTTGTGTGTGGGACTGACAATCTCATCATGTAAAAATCATTGCTTCAAAACCACCCGCAAATAAATAGAATTAGTATTTCCTTAAATGCTAGTTAAGGTAAACATAATGCAGTGTTGGACCTATGCCCAAGCACCTAGGGCGTCAGGGCATGGATAAATTTTATTCAGCACAAACATTTAATGTATTTAAAAAACTATCATTGCAGCATTTATTCCCATTGGTAAGATCAACCAAGATCAACTAAGAAATAAAAGCCACTTGCCCCTGAAATAGCCATATACTGTACAACCTAGGGTTTTATTTACCTCAGACAGAAAAAAAAACCTATGGATGAGGTTATGAACACATGTTCTCATTGTCAGAAATAGACCAACAATCAAACACCTCGTCGAGCTACTTATTCAATTTAGTGTTTCGTTCATCATTTACTGTTTGCATCAATGAAAAATATTTATTGAGAACTATTGAGGCAACATGGCCTAGTGTTGAAAACGCCCATTTCACAATCTGAACGCACTGGTTACAAATCGTGCCGTGTTGTGTTTGGCAGGCACAGGATATTTTTTCCTCTGGAAAATCACTTCTCCACATACGGGAAGTAATAGCAACCTACCATAAGAAACCTATACCAGCCAAATAAGTTTGCAGTTGAAAGAAGTGACGTTCTGCAAAGGGCATGATACTAGTTTATTTACTGTAAACTAAAAACCATTTTTTTAAAGAAGCAGTGCAGGCAATTGGGGAAGGAAAATAAACAATGTATTTCATATATATTAAATATATATTTATATATATATATGTCACAAAGAGCGCCAGACCTTTCTATCTGCTGTCATCCTGTAGGCCTCTTTTCAGTCTAGTCTACAGTATCTTATAGACTGTCTTATGTTGTCATCCCAGCTGACTTTGGTTTATCCTTGGAGTCTGGAATGTTGATTATTTGCTTCCCATGACTGCCATTGCTTTTCTGATTTGTTGTCGTTGTCCATGACTCGCATTCATAAATCAAAACTGAATTTTTGTTGCATTCTTTTCCACTCTTTCTTCAAAGTCCTCTCAGGATTTTTGTTTTACTGTTTGCACTGTTCTATTAATCTTTCCTCGTAATGGCGAAATCAATAATAGATTTCTCTGTCTACGTCAGATCACATGTAGTGTATGCATGTGTGCACTTGTGAGCCGACTTTGGAGTTATGATGACTAGGTTTTGCTTGCTACAGAATCTAAGGAAATGCCTTCCATTGTCATTTACAACATCTTCACCATATCTCTCAGTCACTCCATCCTATCCAGAATGATCGCTGGCATTGAAGTCTCCAAGGAGGATAATTTCATCTTGACAATCATCCAGTGTCTTTTCAAGCGGCTCAATGAATCCATCTTTGACATGTGCTCTATTTAGGGCATCATTAGTTGTCTATCTCAAGCGATGATGGCGCCATCATCAGACAGTAATTGTATTGATGTAACTTACGTTGTATTTAGATTGTAATGAAGAAGGAAAGCGCTGATCATCAACCTCACTCCCTAGTCCTGAGCTGCTTTGGACCAGTGACAAGACTTTCAGTTGAGATGACTGGAGAAGTAACTCAGAATGCAGGCACTAGGGTGATCATACCGACAAAAAAAACCAGTGTCTGTCAAACTGGACACGATTCAATCTCAGTGCGTTGAGATTGTGAAGTGGAAATTTCACCCATAGGCTATGACGTTAGGCTATGACGTTGTTCACTAATTTGTCTTCTTTTTTACATTACCTTAATGTGTTTGGAGACATGTTTCCATCCCTTGATTTTGTCATATTGATTGCTGGACACAATACACCCCACACCTCCTTTGGCTCTGTCGGTAGTGAGAACTACCTTGCACAGAATCAATACTACCCTCAAGATCAGTGATTCCCTGTCCTTTTTTCTTAGCATTTGTCAGATGTAGGATTTTCAATTTGAATTTCTTCATTTCTTCCATCAGCACTTTGTACTTTCAGTATTCCATATTCAAAAATGCGCAGTCCGAAATTTATACCAGCTCATCAGCTTTAAGATCTGTTCAGCTATCTTCCTTTGTTGACTTCTAATCAGATGGGTAGACAAACAGATGATTGGTCTGTTCTTGCCTTTGCATGATGGAGTGACTGCCTTCTTTTGGTCTTTGTGCAGGCCACCATTTCTGGTTCTCACATGTTTATTTGATATTTACATCTAACCGCCAATTTATATATACATATGTATATATATATATATATATATATATATATATATATATATATATATATATATATATATATATATATACGTATTTATATGTATATGGAACTGAATATGTTACTGGCCCTGATTATGTAAAACTAATTGCTACAGAAACCACAACTGCATGATGTACACATTTATCACATGGCAAGGGCGTTGATACAAACTTCCTGTAAAGGGACCAACTGCAAAGGCTGCTCATTGTTTCATATTTAGCAGAAAGAAGAAAAGGAATTCAATGCAAATGTCTCAGAAGTGATTTCTTGCTGTTGGCATATCTAAATATTTCAAACTGTGAACGTAAGCCTCATTTTGTGGTAACTGATCACATGTAATAACAAACAGACTGCGCATGAAATCAAATGCAAACATGACCAAATAAAATAATGACCTAAATGTTTTGTGTCTCACTGTGCTTTTCTAAACCCTTATGACATTCACAAACTTCTGCACAACATATTTCTCTACCTTTCATTCTACTGTTAAAATTTTATATTTGTGCCAGAAGCTGCACCACCACATGCCTCTTTCTAATATCACGTTTCACTCATCCTGACCTCGCATATTCCACAAATAGCAACTGTATATAAGAACAATATGTGTGTATAAGTTTATAAATAAACCATACGTTGAATATGTTGATTTCAAATAACCTGATTCGCCATTACCAGAAGCATTCAGAATGGTGTTATAAATTATAATTACAATCTTGCTACCAATTTTTTGAGAATCCTTTTATACACACTGTTTTGTATTACTTTAATAAACAATCCAATTCCCCTGTCAATTATGGCTTCTGCTTCTTATTTAATTAGTCTTTTATTCTGATAACTGTTTTTGTCAGTTTTTTTCTATTATAAAATATTTGAATGAAGTGGTGGTACTCTCCAAATTGCACATCAAATTTATTTGTTTCCCTCTTTTAAATGGTTTTTATTGAAAGTGTTTTTAGTTGGAACATGTTTTAATTAGAACATATTTTAGTTAGAACATGTTTTCTTAACAAATGTTCATTATTTACAACTTTTATTCTGCTCCTTTTTTTTCTTCATTTTGCTACCCATTTTTTTAATGAATATTTTTTTTTAATTTATGAATTCAGTGTTAAACTTACTTGAATCCTATTATCCAATCAGGCAGAGTAATCCGAATGCCAGGTAGCCAAAACTGTTTTTTTGTGTCTGTCTGGGATACTATGATGGTAAAGGTGGAAACATAGACCATCTCATTGGCGTGTGTAATATGGTCACTAGAATGTCACCTTTCAAGTCAATCTATCATCCGGCATGCTGACCATACCGCCAGTCCATCTATGCTTTTTTGGCGATGCACACTCAATGGTGGCTTGGAATGATCTTCGGCGATGGACCTGTGTTGCGGATTTAGTCCTCCAGATAGATATTTAAGACATCTATGTTCAAGATATTTAAGACTTCTATGTTCAAGATATTTAAGACTTCTATGTTCAAGATATTTAAGACTTCTATGTTCAAGATATTTAAGACTTCTGTGTTCATTGCTCTTTCAGTAACATGGAGCTTCTCTGTGTGTGACTTGTGCAGATTCCAAACTTCTCAGGCAAATATCATTGCTGGGATAACCATGCTATTGAAAACATGAGCTTTGGCCTTGTTGTCTGTCATCTGTTGGAGTAGCAATTTGATGCTGTTGAAGCTAAACCATTCCACAGTTTTCCTGCATGAAATCTGTATTTGTATATCTTAGTATGTGGCTGTTGTTGATTTCTTTATCCTGGTTGAGGTAGATGTATGAATTCATATTATTGATAGGTTCCTTGTCTAGTTGCAAAATACCGATGACATTATAAGTTTTGCAAGAATAAGTGACAAACATGATGAGTTGTTGGCAAAGGCTACATTTGGTGATGAATGGTTAACTGACAATGGGCTGATTGTGTCCATAGCATTGTTATATCCGTATTTGCCAGCGGCATCTTTAAGTAAACCAATTGTTTGTCCTATTTCCACCTCCTATGACATGGACATGGGGGTTTAACTTTAACTGTGTGGTAGATTTTCTCAGTCTGATTCAAGTCTTCAAAATGCCGCCCCTTAAATGTTTTTTCTTTAAAATAACCTTCGATTGTGATTTTTTTTTTAAACTGCACAAAATGTGCAAATACTATTTTTATTTTGAAAATATAAACTACTTTAAAATTATATCAACTATCAACTATCAACTACAACAATCTACTACAGGTTTACCCTTCAATAGTTTTTTTTCTGTTTTAATCGAATGTCCAATTCTTTCCATGATCTAAAAGCATTTCTGTGATTTAAGACTTTTCGTGCTTTGTGAGGGTTCTTATAGGATTTCCCCAGTCAGAATAGCCTTTTTTGGGCCAGTCACTAATAGCAGACGAATTATAAAATAATATACAACAAAAGCAAAAAACGGAATCATTTGTAACAGAGTAAATCAACCAACTTCTCTCAACTACTTCACCATTGCTCAACACTTTCAAATAATGCGAGGGCGAAAATCTACGCATTTGTTAATTAATAGGAAACTCAAATTCTTTAATTTGATGTAGACCCATCTCAACCAGTATTTGACGAGTTTCAGATGACATGCAGAAAGCATTCCATAATGCAGGAAGGAATTTCGTTTAATATCTGCTGGCTGCCACTGATACTGCTACCCGGCTGTTGATGAACTTCTGATGGTGTTATCTTTTGGCTCTCTTCAACAACAACTTCTGATGGTGTTATCTTTTGGCTCTCTTCAACAACAACTTCTGATGGTGTTATCTTTTGGCTCTCTTCAACAACAACTTCTGGAAGTGATTGGGGTGGTACTGAGTTTTTAATTTGCCAAATCCAAAGCAGTCGCTGTTGATTGTGGACAGCTCATCTAAAACAGGACTTTTGTACTAAGAATTCGTTCATAACATAGCTTAGTTTTCGTCCTTGTTCCTCTTTCTTTAAGTGTTTCTTTTTATAAAAATATGATGATGCTTATCATGTTATTAAAATAGGGTAGATAAAATAACGATAGAAATGAGTTGCAGAGCTAGTCAGATTTGTAGGTAACAGAACATAATAAATAGATAACGAATGTCTGTCAAATTGACAGCTAACAGCTGTTTTGACAAATATTTTTCTTTAACTTGTTATTGTATTGTCTCCACTTCAACGTATATGAATTTGGTAAAAATAGAGCAATAAATAACGAACGCAAAAGTAGGCAAATATTTCCTAAGCAACTCTCTTTCTATCACACACAGAACGCAAAAGTAACCCAATATTACCTAAATAATTCTCTGAGATATACACCTGAGATATACCCAGTCCATGCAAATGCTACTTTTTAATTCGAGTCCCTATTCTATTGTCATAACATAATCATAAGTAACTTAACTACAATTGCTGTAAAAAACAATAATTCTCTCAGTCTTACCTGATCTACTTTTTAAACACAAAAACTGAATTAGTATAAATGCAAAAATCTTATACTGATACAGAAATATTATATATCTGATTTACTGATTTAAAAACAGCACAGCCACTTGTCACTTCTCGAGACAAACTAACAGTAAAATTTTAAAAAACAGGGGAGGTAGTGGAGGCTGGAACGGTTAATGCATTTAAGAATAGATTGGATGCGCACGGCTTCTAGAGCAAGGTGATGTAAATGGAACTGGTTGTATACAGACTGCAGAGTCTTCTAAGCCAGTATAAAGACGTTTAGCAGAACTATCAACACGTAACACGTAAAATCACATGGAATAGGTGGGGAAGTTGCCAAATGGATTGAAAATTGGTTAACGGGAAGAAGGCAGAGGGTGGGCATAAATAAGGAGTACTCTGAGTGGAGTGAAGTGAAAAGTGGTGTGCCACAGGGCTCGGTTTTGGGACCAATTTTGTTCTTGATATATATAAATGATTTGGACATTGATATGAGATCCATGATTGCAAAATTTGCTGATGACACAAAACTATGCAGTAGTGTCTCATCTAAAGCGGAAGTGGATATATTGATGTCGGATTTAGATAAAATTCGAGAATTGTCTGTAAGCTGGCAAATGGAGTTTAATGTAGATAAATGTACAGTCATCGACATGGGTAGATCCAATATGGAACATAATTACAGAATGGGAGAAAACAATATTAGAAAGATAGATAAGGAAAGGGACCTAGGGGTTATAATAGATCATACAGGAAAGGTGAGTGAGCAAGTTAAGGTAGCAGTGAAAAAGGCAAATGCAATGTTAGGTATGATAAAAAGAAATATTAAACATAGGAGCAAGGAAGTGATCGTCAAACTGTATAAAGCTTTAGTTAGACCTAGATTGGAGTACTGTGTACAGGTGTGGAGTCCTTATCATAGAGGGGACATAAACATGCTAGAAAGAATACAAAAAAGAGCGACAAAGATGATAGTGGGATTCCAGAATTACAGTTATGAGGAACGACTCAGAAAAACCGGCCTACAGTGTCTCGAAGAGAGAAGAATTCGTGGTGACTTAATTCAGGTTTATAAGATGATCAGAGGAATCGATAAATTAGACTATAACAAGTTTTTTTTTAAATACAGCCACCTAAAATAACACGAGGGCATAGCTACAAGCTGACTAAAGAGAGGTCCATGTTAGATATTAGGAAATATTTTTTTAGTCAGAGAGTGGTGTCTGCTTGGAATGCATTGCCAGGGGAGGTAGTGGAGGCAGGGACAGTTAATGCATTTAAGAATAAACTGGATGCGCATAGCTTTTAGAGCAAGGTGATGTAAATGTAACTGGTTGTATACAGACTCTGCAGGGTCTTCTAAACCAGTATAAAGACGTTAAGTTAAGTTAACACGTGCAATTGTCTTTTGTGATAATTGCCTCCTCAGCTTTTAGGAGCGGCCGCGCGTTATATTACAAACAAAAATAATAGCTTGTCGCTGTCAGATCAAGTCTTTCGGCGAGCGCTCGCCAACGCTACACCTGCACCAGAAACCGAAATTAAATGGTACCGAAAGCGCTTAGGCAGAGGCGTGCGATTAATCATAAATCGTATACATCAGTATCGGAATAGCATAGACTAATATAGAAAAGCGTTGCATAAAGATTATTAATTATTGAATGGTTCAAATTGTATTTTGATGTCGCTTCTTGTGCCACCATAAGAACACACATTGTCCTTGCTGCCAACAATGATATCAGAGTGACTGCCAACGCCAGATGTTTGTTGGTGTAGTTTGTGTGTTGCGTGATATTACAGGATCATGGACTTTATTGATACATGTGTTCTGATAATAGATAGAGAATCTTTTTCTGAACATATTACTTTAAACAATTTGGTCCGTAGCCATGCCTCTGCTGCCTTGCGGGGTACCTGTTCAAGGGAAGTTCTCGGGTGCATACCCTGTGGGAACCTCTGCAGTTATGTGTTGCCTGCAGTCGTCTTGAGTACGTCTTGTCACTTGATTCGAGGTAGTTCAACCAAGAAGATCTTACATATAATACACACAGAACAGTATTTTTTTATTTTTTTTTTGGACACGAAAAATGACGCCCTGGAGGGTCTAGAACTTCTGACGTCCACCAATGAGATGGAGAGATGGTATCAGTAAAGCCTTCGGTCCAAAATGGTACAACAGGGCAAAAGACCGCATTGAGTTTAAACAACATTTGCCTACCTGGTATGAGGCACTGTCTTTATCTGATTGACTATCAGGATTACAGAATACAGACAGAATGAATAATGCAGACACACATTATAAAGGGGTTACAGTTGTTAGTTACAGATGTCGTCGTTATCTAATATATACATTGTTCTCATCAGCCACACCACCAAGGAGGCCCAAGACTCCCTGAACGAACTGGATGAAATCGGTAGAGGTGTCGGACTACGGATGAACAAAAAAGAAAACGCAATGTCTTCAAAACCCATACTGCCAAAAATGCGAGATCAAGCTGGTAAATGAGCATATCAAAGATGTCAGCTCCTACATATACTTAGGGCAGGAAATAAATCCAAACCCTAGACTGGGAACTCTCAAGACGGACGAAGAGCTGCAGCCCGGTCTAGCTTCAAAACTATACAAGCCTATACTCCTGCAGCCTGGCCTAGCTTCAATACTATACAAGCCTATACACCTGCAGCCTGGTCTAGCTTCAATACTATACAAGCCTATACTCCTGCAGTCTGTTCTAGCTTCAATACTATACAAGCCTATACTCCTGCAGCCTGGCCTAACTTCAATACTATACAAGCCTATACTCCTGCAGCCTGGTCTAGCTTCAATACTATACAAGCCTATACTCCTGCAGCCTCGTCTAGCTTCAATACTATACAAGCCTATACTCCTGCAGCTGAAAGACACATTTGCAAGGGCGCACCTTTTTTTAATTTAAGTCATACCAGCCATGATCTATGGATGTGAAGTGGGGAATCTGTGCAACGCGGATGCAAGAAACTATGAGTTACCCATCGAGAGATAGAAAGGCGCGTCCTCGGGGTCTCGATCAGAGATTAAATCCACAATGCTGAAATCAGAGAACCCACTCTGTACCATGACGTCATGGAGACTGCGTTGTCTCGCAAATACCACTGGGCTGGCCACGTGGTGCGCATGCCAAATAACAGATGGACACTCACAACGACGTTTTGGTGGCCATATGATTATACACGACCACGCGGCTGCCCACCCATACGATGGCGAGGTGGTTTGCTGAAAGACCTAGGTCCGAAATGGTACGACACGGCGAAAGATCAGACTGCATACAGGACATTGTTGGCTACCTCGCATACGACACACTCGCCGGACTGAAGTCGAGGATATTGTATTGTATTGTATTGTATTGTATTGTATTGTATATAAGATACTGAAATTCATTTAGCTTATTTTGGCCGAAACCGTGACACTACTCAAACATGACATGTCAAGACTGGAGACCTTCCACATGCGCAACCAGCGGCGTATCCTGGGTGTCCGAAGGAATGGCTATATCCGCAACGTAGATGTATCTGCTAAGACAGGCCTCCTCCAAATTGCAGAAACACGTGATCGCCGTCGAGTTTCTTTGTTCGGTCATGTTGTTCGGTTGAGCCAGGAAACCCCGGCACACAAGATACTACAAGTCGTTCCTCAAGTTGTCCCCGACCAGATGGAGGCGCGGAAGAGGCTGTCCCCGCACAGTATAGCTCCAACAGATAGCAACCTCCACCTCCGTTCTGGACGAGACCTGGAGCCAGGCCACATCAGTAGGTCATGGATGTGGCCGATCGACGCAACGGTCATCAGGCGTCTAAGTGAACACTATTAGTATTATTATTATTTTGGCCACGATTAGTTTGTAGCATTAATTGTCAAAACCACGCTTGTTGAAATCACTACTATATTTCTGACACATGTTTCAAAACTGAATGTACCAATCAGTTTATCAAAACTGTGTAGCTGAACAGACACATTCTAGTTGTCTCTGAACATATATCTACAAAAAGCATTTTCTTAACCATTTTCAGACAAAATAGTCACTACCACTTGTCTAACTGATTATGTTATCGTCGTCTGCTATAAGCTCCAAATAATCAGAGTTTGCATCAAGAATATCTGACCATTTCTCCACTAGGCTATTAAACGACGGTCTCTCTTCCGGCTTCAATTTCCAGCATGATTTCAACACTGCGAAAATATCTGAATCCATGTTGGACGGACGAGGCAGATGATGGCCTGCGGCAACTTTGGCAGCAGCCGCAAATGTTGGCATTTTACCGTAAGGGGTGAACCCTAAAGTAGCAACCTCCCAACAAAGAACCCCGTATGACCACACATCGGAAAGCACTGAAAACTCCCCTTTATTTAGAGCTTCTGGAGACATCCATCTGAACGGCCTAGGACCTTTGCTGTCGCCTTTATAAATAGTATCTCCTTCGGGCAAATACTGAGCCATGCCAAAATCACAAATTTTTACAACTAACGGGTACACATCAGACTTGACAATGACATTTCTAGCTGCTAAGTCACAATGAATAATGTTCAAAGAGGCAATATGAGACATGCCTCGAGCAACTTGGCGGAATATTGAGAAAAGCTCATTGGTCAAACTCACAACAGCTAAACTTGTTCCCAGTTCATAAAAATAAATGGGGCTATTTGTTTCATGTTGTTCTTCCGTGACTTTATTCACATGTGTGACATCCAACTTCTGTCCTGACGCGTCATTTGTGGTGTCAATGCGGTAAACATTTGTTTTCTGGTTATCATCATCCAGACTTTTGTCGTCACCACAAACTGAATTTGTTTCGCTACGAATGATATCACACTTTTTCAGAGCATTGTGGTTATTGCTTGAAGTGAAACTGTCACAAGAGTCGTCCAAATTTAGAAACACCGAATCCGACACCTTACAGTCTGAAGATGCCTTCGTGGTATCGGTAGAATATGTACTGAAGTTCATCTTAAAGACAAACCCGGGTACTCGGATGCGTTGTTCGCGCAGATACTCCAGCAGACTAGGCCCTGGTACTAGTTCCATGACCAAGAGATTAGATTCTTGGTTGAGACTAAACCCATAATATCTTACTATATTCAGATGAGGCATAATCATTCGCATAATTTGGATCTCTTTGTTAATTCTGCAGGCGGAAATGGCACTTTTGTCTACGTGCCGTTTAATCTCTTTAACAGCAACCTCCAATACTTGGTCGTTGTTTTCCATGCTTCTAATGTAAGCTTGATATACTTTGCCGAACTTACCTGTGCCTATCAAGACTCCTAGCGAAATTCTGGAGCGCTCAAAGTTTTCTCTCGGGTGCACCAAATCCATATTGGTATAAAATTCATCTTTTCCGCCTAGTAGTGACCTGCTGGCTAGAGTAAGAAAATATGGCATTGCTATGTTTCCCATCTGCACATCTGGAGATTGTTTTCTTTTACACGTCCTCTTCCACACCAGAATAATCATAAGCAAGACAGCTATGAACGAAACACAAATAATAACCTTGAGAAGCGTTGTATTATCGTAGACACTGATCACCTGATTGTTGGAGACCACAGTTGACCACAGAATAGGTTGGTTCTGACACACAATAAACTGCCTGGACGTGTAATATGCCTTGTAAGTGAAGGGCTGAAATGTCCTAGTCTTGTTTCGATATTGCTGCATCCCCTTCAAGAGCTTTATTGCGTTTTCTTCACAATGGTTACTATTTTTAACTGAGGGCAACTCTTTGTGTATTTTCCATAAAACAGAGCAGTCGTCTTGGACTCTTTGGTATGATCCATTTTTCATGTTAGTTCTGAAATCATCTTCAATGTTTATTTGTAGTGTGATTGTAGAGAAATAAGAAGAGCAAGACAGACACATTTGTTTGTTAACAGTTAGAGTAATATTTGAACTCTGTGGTTCACTGCGATAAGCAGGTTTATCTTCAGAGCAGTGACCTTCAAAGTAGCTAGCATTAGCAGCTGCATAATCCTTGAACGAGTATTCAAAACAAGAGAAATTCAGTGTTTCGTTAGCCACTGCTGTAAACACATTCTGTGGTCTATTTTTAGTAGACTCGTGCTTGAAATACATTTCCAGGTATCTCTCGTCGGTACCTGCGTATGAAGACAACATAAAGTGGCATCTAACGAGCATGGGAGAATAAAGATCCACATTTTCAAACAGTGATTTTGCCCGGATCCAGTTACCACTGTGCAAGTAACTGACTTTGAATGATTCGTTTCTAACAGTGATATTGTCCAAATACAAGATGTATACTTCGTTTTCAGAAAACAGATTAGCGCTAGGGTAAGGTGAGAAATAACCCCTGCAGTAGTTTAATGTGAAGGATAATCGTGTGTCGTTTTCATATATGGTCACGTGTTGTGGTGTTATGCTAGAGCTTTTCGACGTTACCACTCCGATAACACGAACATCGTGATAACTGGTCACAAGCACATTATAATTTGAATCAACCGCGATACATATATAAAGTCCAGAAAGAGATGGGTGCAGATCGAGGATCTCTTTGAAGTTGATGTCCCCTTGCTCCGCATCAAACCAGAGTGGATAATTCGTCACTGTGCTGACTTCTGAACTGACCGAAGGTCTGTCGGTCTCACAGCTCAGCGTTGTGCCATTTAAGGCGTCGTACTCCCAACGATGCCAACCACTATAGATGAGTTCATTAGATATGCCTTCAACCGAGCACTGTATTGACTGATAGTCTTCAACATCGCCTATCTGGTATGAGTACGCGCTTCCGTTATCTTCTACTTCTTTAAGAGAAAACCAGGTATGTATTTTACTAAAAGCCGTGTCGCTCAGGCTAATTCTGCCACTCCCGCGAAATGAACTGTCTTCTTGATCTCCTGGATAGAAGAGGGTTGAGTTTCCCAACCTCAATTTCATCTTGAGGTGGGGTACGTTATCTAAACCTTTCTTCCCAACTGCGTGGTCCAAATATTCGAAAAGGTGTAGCATTTTCTTTTTCGTTGGTGAATATTTAGGTTCGGGCAACATTTGTGATAAAGTCGCCGTGACGTAATAGGGCTTTGTTGGGGCTGTAGTGATGACGTTTTCAGCGTTGCTGTTGGTACCTTCCATAGCTTTTGTGAAAGAACTGAAAGACTCGCGTGTAGATAGTTTTGATGTCGTGTTGACTGTGAGATATTGGGCGCTTCTGGAAACTGTATCAAAATATTTTTTTTTCGTCGCATGGCCTTGACCAATTGACAGAGATGCAGTCATCACATTTGAGCATCCTATACATAATTCCGTATCTGCTTTGTGACTTTCTGACATCCTCTCGAGAGTCATTGCTGATAAAGACAATGTGATATTATCCTCTTTCATTTTGATTAAACTGTCTCTTTCTTGAGAGACTGTTATTGGTTTGACAGCTCTAGTAGACCGTAAGCTGATCTTTCTGTGTTTATTTTTTGTTTGCCAAATATATTCTATGTCTACGTGATCACTTGGTTGGGTACCCAAAACTTCAGCAGTGTATGATTGTGTGTGGTCAAAACTGGAAACACGAAGCGTTTTTTTAGAGCTGACGATTGGCACAAGTGATAGGATGTCCGTGCTGCGAGTACCACGAGCAGTCGCGAGGTTTGTCATCATGGTCAAAATGCTGTTATGTGTTAGACCCAAACGTGGAGGTTTGGAGACTGCTCCAGTTGGAATGTTAGCAGTCGTGAAATAATTGCTGGTAATTTTATAATTTTGATAATCAGAACTTTTACCAGCTGCAACGTGTAACTCTGCCCCTTCTTGTTTAGCCAGGAGATGAAATGCATTATGGTCAAGCAACAGCAGTAGAGAAATTACACAAATCCGCATTGTGCGCTCGAACAAAAACGCTTGTAATTATGCTGGATTTTTTAAATTTCAAATATAAACTTCGCTACACAACTTTAATTTTGCATTCTCAAGAATTCCTCATTTTGCGTTTTAAATTATGAAAAAAAAGTTGACCGTCCTATAATCCAACCATAGTTGCTGCAAGTTATTTTTAATAATATTGTTGCTCTGTGTGATTTCTCCTTCTTTTGGTAAATGAACGTCCTTATAAACCCACTGTATAGTCCTTCTGGTTATGAAATCGAATCAACCATTACAAAATAGTCAGTATCCAAGTCAGAACTCTTGAGTATCCGAAGAAGAACAGGTCTTCTAAACTAGCTGATCATTACGAAATCGCAGAACTGTCATAGGCTTTGAATAAGGCTGTCTCCAACTAAATGTTTATTGTAAAAGCTATTTAAGTTGTACAACGTTGTACTATGTAAAAGCACACAGGCCAGTTTAACAATATTTCACTCAAACGTTCATTATGTTAACGAACGTTTGTAGATTACAACCACACCAATTTTACGCGAATGCCCTGCCAGAATCCGGTATTCGTTAGGCATCTCTATCGAGCTGAAGAAGTTTGTGTACTCAGCTGTTGATAAGAATATTATTTTCTTCGGAAAAAGAAAAACAATTTCCTAAACAATGAAAGATAAAAGCATCGATTTGGAGATGGACTTTATTATAAATGTTAATGTCTTCCATATTTAGTTCGTGTGTGTACCTTCTTCTGAGTTCGTTCTGAAAACGATGATGTGACGCTGCTTCGTAGTTTACAGCGAGGCTGCAATATTTGGGCCTTTAGGTCCTGACACATCCGTTTTCATCATGACATTTTTTAGACCGGATTTCTCTTCCCTCTTCGATTTCTAGTCTCTTGGTCATGCTGCACGTGTGTTTGTAGTACCTCCATTTTGAGGCGCAATAAGGTCAACTGTTGAATAGGGTCAAATCTGGTTCATTGACTCTGACGCAAGCAGCCAGTTGTGAGTCACTGGCTGGAGCCAGTTGTGAGTCACTGGCTGCTGCCCCCTCATTCAGAAATAAATAGATCGAAGTTGCAGCGTTACTGAATGTTAAAAGTCAACAACAACACATATAGTTAATGGCTCAGCGACCGCACGGAACAAAAACAACATGATATATATATATATATATATATATATATATATATATATATATATATATATATATATATATATATATATCTCCGTTACGGCCACAAAGTCTTCGTCGGTGGCGAATAACGTTGAAAACAAATTACAAATCACGATATTTAATTAAGTAACGATCACATGATGTTAAAGTGATCAGTTTAAGTTTGCGGCCATACGAGGAGGTGCCAGGATAGTGTGAGACCGGCTTTGCCAGATATGAAATCCAGTTGATCAAACAAGAAATGGCCATAATGATTACACACATACAAAAACAAACGAAACATGAACATATCACCAAAAAAACAGACCGCAACAAACACATAATTACCAAGAAACACTCGTATGCAAATGTATTGGAACACAAATTAATGAATGAACAAACGTAATGAGTCATATATACAGAAAGAGACAAGGAATTGACAATAGAGCGGAATGAGACGGGAAGCATGGGCAGACGTGGAAAATGTATTCAAACCGACATGTTTAAGGCAACCAAAGATATTCTCAA
Source organism: Ariolimax columbianus (assembly GCA_036924085.1). Lineage (NCBI taxonomy): Eukaryota > Metazoa > Mollusca > Gastropoda > Stylommatophora > Arionidae > Ariolimax > Ariolimax columbianus. Next base: position 79,327,727 of record JAVGWX010000011.1, on the reverse strand, counting down.
GCTCAAACTGGTTCCCATCACCGGAGGAGCAGAAGACGATGCACGTGACTCGTATGTCTACTTTTGCCCTGGTGTTCATGACCATTGAAATAACTGACGAGAGCAGAGCCGGAGTTTTTGAAAATGTTATTGACGTGTTAACGGAAGCGGGATGTGGAGTTCAAGGTCAGTCTGTCGGGTGTATTTTATGTTATAACGGTTGCAAATAATAGTGGTCCGTGACTTGCAAGTGAACCTCTTTTTTTGGGTCAAAAACTTACCGCGGGAAGGACAGAATGTGTTTGGATAACATAGGGACAAGTTGCGCAACTACTTGTTTTCGCAGGGCAATGTGGTCCATTAGGTGAGTTTATAGTCGGCTTCTAGCCAACAGGTCACGCATGTTTCTCTCACGTATGTATGTTACTAGAAGAAGGTCAGGGAATGCCACATGTTTAGAAGAATCTGCATGAGGAATATGGAGATCTTACGAACAGATGAGATGTGATGTTGAAAAGTTCAATTCAAGTGCCATCTCCGCTTCAAAGTTCTGCTGTAATGAATCTCCAGTGTACTCTATCTTTTGCAATAATGGTGCAATCTGATATCATTTCTATTCTGATGTTATCCACCCACTTAAAATGTTGTCTGTCATTTGTATGACTGCCTTCCCCTCTACCCTCTAGTATAGACTAAAAAAATGAGAAGCAGTCTTGTTATATGGCCAAAAGATCTTAACCGTCTAATCTTGATTGCAGTAATTAATTCTCGTTTCCCATTATGACTTGGCCATCAGCAAATTTGGGGACATTCATTTTCATACAATTGACTTTGAAAATTCTATTAGAACTCCGAACAACATTTTCCATCATCACCTCAGAATATGCGTTATAGAGACTCTGTGAAAGCAAACAAACTTGTCTATTGAAACTCTATATGCTAGTCCTTCTGTGATTGAAATAATCGACTCTTGATTTTCAACCATGTTCTAGATTAACATTTTGATTAGCCTCTCAACACCTATGTATTACAAGGTCTGAAAAAGTTTACTCCAGGGGACTCAATCAAAGGCTTTCTCGTAGTAATTAAAGTAGATGAATAGTGGATGGGAAACTGTTTGACACAACAAATTGAAGAGAGATTACCTGTAACTAGATAAGAATTTAATCAAGCGTTTTACTCAATCCCAAAAAACAAAGCACCTGGCATAGATGAGATACTTTATCGAATTTCTCAAAACTGCGGTATAAAGATGCTGACGGAAAAATTCAAGCATCGCGTGGACCTTATGCAGACAATTTGTGTCTTCCTGGCATAGGCGACGAAGACGTAGAAGTTGAGATAATCAGGACAAGATTGAGGGAAAGAAGAAGTGTAAAAGAGATCGTCATGCGTGTCGGTAGGTTTATAGTAAACGGTGATGGAGATGATAGAAGAGCAGACAGGGACAGTGATATGAAGAAAGTTTACTGATATATGAAATATGCTACCGTGAAGCAACAGAGACCACCTGATGATCTGCTAAACCCTGCTGGAAACATGCAATATGGATGATATGTTGAGGGGAATTGTGATGCGATCTACGGGACTGAACATTGGAAACATATCTAACGTAGTGCCCAAGACATGGAAAGTAAGGTGAGTTTATTGATGAAAGAGATATACTAGAAGTGAAGAGTATTGACGGATGGACATTTTTGACCAAATTAATGAAGTTAGAGAGGTCAGCCTCAGACATGCCGGTTATGCTTATACAATCATTGGTGTATCGGTAGTACACCAGGGGAAGTGAGTCCTGATAGCGAGAACAAATAAAATCTTCAAAATGGGCTCTGAAGAGGTTTGTGTGTGGCCGAGACTCATCTTAGTGTCCATAACAGCTTAACTGATCTGCTCGAATAAATTACCGATAAATTCAAAGGTTCTCTATCCCAGTCGAACCTACCCCACTTCCTGTTGAATGTTTGCTCCCTTCATACCTCTTTTCCCTATTCCGACGATCTGGCAACGCTTCAGTTCTTCCTTGATATGAGGATCAACCCCGCCATTAGTATGTATATTGTTCTCCATTCGGCTGAGCTTATTCTTACTCTCAACACCTTTGATTACGTTTGAGTAGGTACAGCTCATTTTGCTCTCTTTTCCCGGTCTATCATGTTGTTATGTCTCTCTGGCGTAATGAAAGAGCTGATTCAGTGGAGGGACGCGCTGTGGTAAACGACGCGGTGATGACCAAAGACATGGTTGAGTTGATAAGGGCAGTCATAGACAGTCTACAGAATGATGAAGAGACAGAGGGTCGCGAAAATGAATATGTGTAGTTGATGATATATTTAGGAGTGACTAAGGGAGAATGTGTGTTCTGTCTGGAAAGTTCACGAAATCAACACCTGACTGGGACTCTGATTATATACACGCTTGGCTGGCTGCTTGGGTGGAGAATAGAACACTTATAGAAATGTCCCCTGTGTGAAGATGTTGGTTCCTAGAATCAAGAATCAATCTCTCTTGTTATTATTGTTTGTTCATACATTCATATATATTTTTTTTTAAATATCTATATATATATATATATATATGTGTGTGTGCCTGTTTGTGCGCATGTGTATGTCTGAAAACCCGATGCAATAAACCTTCTTTCTTGCTTGGTCCATTCGCACCATGGTACCAATTTACTAATATTTGTATATCTGTCAAGTTTCACCCAATCTCTAAATCGACCTAATTATTGAATCATCTCACCTTATCAAGGTTCACCCAATCTCTAAATCGACCTAATTATTTAATGCTCTCACTTTATCAAGCTTTCACCCAATCTCTAAATCGACCTAATTATTGAATCATCTCACCTTATCAAGGTTCACCCAATCTCTAAATCGACCTAATTATTTAATGCTCTCACTTTATCAAGCTTTCACCCAATCTCTAAATCGACCTAATTATTTAATGCTCTCACTTTATCAAGCTTTCACCCAATCTCTAAATCGACCTAATTATTTAATGCTCTCACTTTATCAAGCTTTCACCCAATCTCTAAATCGACCTAATTATTTAATGCTCTCACTTTATCAAGCTTTCACCCAATCTCTAAATCGACCTAATTATTTAATGCTCTCACTTTATCAAGCTTTCACCCAATCTCTAAATCGACCTAATTATTTAATGCTCTCACTTTATCAAGCTTTCACCCAATCTCTAAATCGACCTAATTATTGAATCATCTCACCTTATCAAGGTTCACCCAATCTCTAAATCGACCTAATTATTTAATGCTCTCACTTTATCAAGCTTTCACCCAATCTCTAAATCGACCTAATTATTTAATCCTCTCACCTTGTCACGCTTCACTCAGTCTTTCAATCCATATCATTATTGCTTTTTCTCATGCTGGCTGAAATACAAACAAGGTGTGTAGAATAACAGGCCTGGGAACCAGGGTTACGTTGTATCGCATTTTACTCGTACAGTATCACTGCGAAATCTTGCGTCTGTTGACCCAGCATTCCACATTCATAATTTTTTTGTTTGGTGGTTTCATTGTTATTTATCTATACATTTTATTGTATTTAGGGGAGGGAGGCGGGAAACTATTATAAAACACCTACCAGAACCGATATTCAGACTGCCATGGTCGATATACTCGCAAACATCAAGTTCGTCTTACGTTCATGAATTCCCCTCCCAAACACCAAGTGCACCTTACGTTCATGAATTCCACTCTCGGGCGATTGTTCAAATCCCTTTTCTAGTATTTTTATAAACATAACCAAAAAAGGTACAAATCAATTTAAGCACAAATAATTTGATCAAGGAATTCTGTCTTCTCTACTACGAGGCGTGTTCAAATGAAACCTGACCCAACTGCATCAAGTGAACATACGTACGATGCGCATGATGAAGTCACTTCTGGTGTAAACAGCACATACCAACTGTCAAGTTTGGAAAATTGCATTGTCCTCCGACATAGTCTCCTAGGCAGACCATTGAAAACATGCGGGTGTGATTCGGAATCCGTCCAGAGTTGATCAGCGAGCGGTGATTCGGTTTCTAACAGCTGAAGGATGTAGACCAGTTGACATTCATCGCAGAATGCAGGCAGTGTATGGTGACAAATGTGTGTCGAAGACAACAGTGAAGAACTAGACAATGATGTTTAAAGAAGGACGTGAGTTAACGAAAGATTTTCCGAGACCTGGTCATGCGCATATTGTTGCGTCTGACATGTATTTTTCTCTGCCCCCTTCTCCGCCCTGAATTGGAGTCAAGCTTCCTTCTCCTAGATATGTCATCCAGGCCAGTGAGTCTCATATACTGGACTTGTCCATAGCCGTAGCCTTTTATACAATAGTATCTCATCGGTAAGGCAGCAGGTGGTTTTTAAATGAGTTTTCCTTCTCTTAAGCGAAGCATTTATCTGGTTAAGCCGTCGGCCTCGTGATTAGGTGGTGTGGGTTCGACTTAGGATTTCGTAGTCTTTTTCACGGGTGCTTGATGCGGAGTCCCCCGCATCTCGTAGTCGCCTCCTAGTCGTCTTGTCCTTGACTTGCCACTGGGTTCGGGCGTCTCGAGACGAGAGAGTGAGGATAAAAAGTAGCGCAGTTAATCCTTTCTAAAATTATAGCTAGCAAAATTAATTATGCCATCATCGTCTACGATGGACGGCGGCCTTTGCTTTTATTTTTTTCTCGTACGTCACCTGTTAGCGTATGGTTACTATATGGAGCTTTGGTGATCGTTTTCTGCCTGTTCCGCCGCTGCAGTTTGGGGGCCCTGCCAGTTGCTAGTCAGGGTGTGATCTGTAGGGTGATGTCGTGAGTTGCGCAATGTGTTTATAGTGAGGGAGATGTGCGCAGGATCTTCCTCACTCTCTCGTCCGGACTCAACATGTTCTAGAGGAAAGACATTGTCAAGACTTCTAGTGAAGGATTCGGATGCAGACAGTATGGTGTCAACATGTGCCTCATTTTCTCGGTAGCCCTTCCCTTCTCTTTTATCGCTGGGGTGGAGCTTTGAGGTATCAGTTTCTGAGTGCATTTGTTTGTGTATTCTTCTTCCACCTCTCTTGCAACATGGAATGCCCGCACGCTACTGGACAACGCCAAAGTAAACAGACCCGAACGACGGACAGCACTGATCGCCAGGGAACTGGCTAGATACAACATCTGCATAGCTGCCTTGAGCGAGACTGGCAGAGGAAGGGCAGATCACAGAAGAAGGCGCTGGTTATACTTTCTTCTGGAGCGGCCGCAGCAAAGAAGAACGCCGTGAAGCTGGAGTTGGCTTTGCCATCAAGACCAACATGGTCGACAAGCTCACAAGCGTGCCCAGAGGAATTAATGACCGCCTGATTACACTGCGTCTCCCTCTAATAGGAGGGCGCCATGCCACACTTATCAGTGCATACGCACCCACAATGACAAATCCTCAGGAAACAAAAGATACGTTTTATGAGGACATTGAGGCGCTCATCGCTGCAGTCCCCAAATCTGACAAACTGGTCATCCTCGGTGATTTTAACGCTAGGGTTGGCACAGACCATACAGCCTGGGAGGGGCCCATTGGCAGACATGGTATCGGAAAATGCAATAGTAACGGACTGCTCCTTTGAGGACATGTGCCGCAAATGAACTACTCATTACAAACACAGCTTTCTGACTTCCGGTCCGAAATAGAACCACATGGATGCACCTAAGGTCCCACCACTGGCACCTCGTTGACTACATTATCATCAGACGTAGGGATCGAGCGGATGCTATGGTAACAAAGAGCATGTGTGGTGCAGAATGTTGGACCGACCAAGATCCAGCCCAAAATGTGCATCGTCCATAAATGAAGAGGCCATCCAGCGAATGCCGCAGGTGGAACTGAACCTGGCGTTGGATGAAGTCATCACTGAGGAGGAAGTCGACAGGGCAATCAGTTCACTATCTATAGGAAAAGCTCCAGGAGCTGATGCAATACCAGCAGAGGTATTTAAGACAGCTGGCCCATCCCTCACCAGAAGGATCACTGAACTCTTCTGTCACATGTGGGCTGAAGGAGAAATTCCGCAGGAGCTAAAGGACGCCTCAATCGTTCACCTGTACAAAAGAAAAGGCAACCGCCAGGAATGCGACAATCATCGTGGAATATCGATACTCTCCGTAGCAGGCAAGATCCTAGCGCGCGTACTGCTAAACAGGCTCAACAAACACCTTGAACAAAGCCACCACCTCCCAGAAAGCCAATGTGGATTCAGAGCCGGAAGAGGAACTGTGGACATGATTTTTGCCGCTCGCCAAGTACAAGAGAAGAGTCGAGAACAAAATCAGGCCTTGTACACCACATTTATTGATTTGACAAAGGCATTTGATACAGTTAACAGAGGAGGGCTGTGGAAGATAATGTCTAAGTTTGGCTGCCCCAACTAGTTCCTAACAATGGTAAAACAGCTACACGAAGGCATGTGTGCTCGTGTACTGGACAGCGGTGCAATCTCTAAAACGTTTCTAGTATCAAACGGAGTAAAACAAGGATGTGTACTCGCCCCGACTTTGTTCAGCATGATGTTCGCGGCCACGATGACAGACGCCTTCAGATCACTGGAGCTTGGAATACCCATAAAGTACCGCACAGATGGCAAATTACTCAATCCCAGAAGAATGAAGGCCAAAACCATAATCAGTGAATTTGTATTTGCTGACGACTGCGCTCTAATGAGCAGCTCAGAACTGAACATGCAGGTTGGAATGGACCAGTTCTCTGCCGCATGCGAAAATTTTGGCCTGACCATAAATGCCAAAAAATGTACCAACCAGCACCAGGCATGCCGTACACAAAACCAGAGACTACAGTCAGCGGGCAGACGCTGAATGCCGTAGACAAATTCACATATCTGGGCAACACGCTGTTGAAATCTGTCCGCCTAGACGATGAGGTGGCAAGCAGAATAGCAAAGGCCAGCACAGCCTTTGGTAGAATGCGCTCGATAGTCTGGGTACGTTGTGGCATCAGCGTCAAGACCAAACTCAAAGTCTACCGTGCAACCATCATTCCAACCCTACTATACGCTTGCAAAAGCTGGACTGTATATTCTGGACATGCAAGGAGGTTAAACCACTTCCACACAGGTTGCCCGAGGCGAATATTCCACATCCGATCGCAAGATCGTGTCACTGACATCGAGGTTCTCTCGAGGGCTAACATGCCCAGCAAATATGCACTGCTAGAGAAAGCACGACTAGGATGGGCCGGACACCTCGTCCGTATGTCAGACGAGCGGCTCCCAAAGAAGCTTCTCTACGGCGAGCTGAGAGAGGGATGGTGAGAAAGAGGGCGCCCAAAGAAACGTTTTAAAGACGGTCTGAAGGACTCACTGAAAAGTTGCCAGATAGACATCGACACCTGGGAATGTCTTGCGCAAAACAGATCTGACTGGAGAAGCGCAGTCAAATCGGGTGTAGCTGCCGGTGAAGACGACCGTGTTGTGAAAGCCCAGAGCAGACGCGAGACGCGGAAATACCGAACAGTGGGAACACCATCACCTTCTACAAACCTCGTGTGCCCGATATGTAGCAGATGTTTTCGTGCCCGCATTGGCTTGTTCAGCCACATGCGCACCCACACCCAACAGGAAAATTTGTGACAAGGATGATGTCTACGGTCCTCATCGACAACGATGGACAGCTATTATTATATGGAGCGCACGCCGTTGCAGCTTATTGGAATAGGAGAACTACCTTATACTACACTCCCTTCCCGACTGTAACAGAATTTACTGCCGCGTTCTACATGAGAACACTATCCGAGGTTTCGACCCAAGTATCCCTTTTGAGGGGCTGAAGATGCAGCACAATGAATGAGCTGACAGCAGCCATTGACTTATAGCTAGCTGCTTTATCAGTGTCAGCTAACCACAGCTGGCTGCTTCTTTCAGTGTCAGCTAACCACAGCTGGCTGCTTGTATCAGTGTCAGCTACCCACAGCTGGCCAAGACCCTATTCCGCCTACAAGTGGCGACCCTGGAAACAGGCTGCAATTGTGTAGTCAGGCTAAGAGAATAGGGATTGATGTGGGTTGGCAAAACTCCCCCCCCCCCCCCCATACAAAAACCCAGCTTAAATCGGATGTGTAGAGCCAAGAGGCGCAGATATCGTAGACTCATTGTAAACTGCGACAACCTCATTTTCAAAATAATCGCCGAAAAAGAAATGTATTTTCGTCCGTGCTGTTATCGTGTGTCCAGATCTTCACGAATAGCGAAATAATACTGATAGAATGTCAAGACAATCCTGAAGAAAATTCAATAATTCCAACAATTATTGTGATCGTTATCCTCAAATGCTTTTATATGTGTTCTTGTTTCGTTTGTTCTGTCAGTGATAAAAGAAGCGTAGTTCCTTCCAAGCGTTGACTTTTCTCGTGTAAAAGTGCTTGTTTATTTTTCTGTCATTATTGCTGTTGACTTGTAATGTTGACACTCATGTATTATCTTTCTCATGCCTAAGTTGGCGAGAATTCAAATAGCTGTGTCTGCAGACATGAATATATGATGGACTCCTGTACTAAGAAATGGGGTGGCTGTTTGGTTAGCACGCATGCCAATCACGGCAAAACTGAGTGAGTACACAATCCAACCTAGTCGACTGTCCATTGATAATTTACTGGTAAAGATAGGGAAGGCAAGACAACACGACAGGTAACACATCATCCTACCTTCTACTTGCGATGACATCTTTGATGTTTACACAGTCAGGCGACTTCTGATGATCAACTCGACCGTTGACTTAGGCTCTTCGTTAGCTTCAAACAGCTTTCAGTCGAAATGTTGAATCGTTAGGCCAGTAGTAGTGGTAGTAGTCCCTTTTCAGTCATGTCTCACTATAGGTTGATGTGACTTTGAAGTAGCAACTCAGCTTTTGGTTTTCCTTTCAGCGTTGTCTCTTCACTTCCCAGTGTTGCACGAGCTTATTTTCACCCAGCCTAAGGTTGCTCTTCAGGTTACATCCCCATTAGGATCGGTCTGCATCTATGTCTTCAGAAGATGTCAGATACATATTCAGAGCCTTCATGTCACGCAGCACTTTCTAGCATGGTATTTGTAGCTTTGCTTTCTGATGCAACACGTGACTGTGACATTTACACACAGACCAGATACTAGACGCATGGGCAGCTGTTTCCTCTGAGGCGCCTAAAGGCCCTCACAAAGGTGAAAGAAGCGACTATCTTAGATCTCCTCTTTGCCCACCACTGCGCAATTAACACGTGCTCAGAGCAGGACATACAGCCAATCACGAATGAGTTCTCAACTGTGTGCACTAATTTTGGTCTTCCTGTAAACACCAAGAAAACGGAGGTAATGTATCTATCTACCTGCGCCTTGGGAGTCATACAATGAACCAAACGTCCCTGTGCAGGGACATCGCCTAAAAGCAGTACCCTCACCAGAGAAGAAAATATTGACTCTGCGGTCCATAACAGGATTTCCAAAGCAAGTGCTGCTTTCGGAAGACTACGAGAAAATGTTTGGGACCGGCAGGGAATCAGTGTTGCCACCAATATTAATGTGTATCGTGCTGTTGTGCTAACCACCCTTTTGGACGCATGCGAAACATGGAGTTTATAGCAGGCATGTCAAGAAACAATCATTTCCATGTAAACTGTCTCCGCAGACTGCTCAGGATCGGTTGGCAGGAGAGAGTGTCCAACTCTGGTCCTCAGCAGGGCTAGACTCTCTGGCATCCATACGCTGCTACAGAGAGCCCAGATCAGATGGACAGGACAAGTTGATCGCATGTCAGATGAGCGCCTCCCTAAACAACTGTTGTACGGTGAGCTCATGACAGGACAGCTCTCGCAGGGGGGAACAAAAGAAATGATTCAAAGACACTCTAAAAGTTTCTCCATTTAAGTTGCTGACTGGGAGCTGCTTGCTGCGAACCGCTCAGTCTGCCGCACTGCCGTCACACATGGTGCTTGCACTGCTGAGCAGAGAACCATTTTGGAGGCGCAGGAAAAGCGAGCTGCACAAAAGGAAAGAATGCAAGACTGCCCAATTAAAAATGCTGTTCATGTGTGCCCTACGCGCGGTAGAGCCACGCTCAAATCGAACTGTACAGTTATATCTGAATAAACATGTCTGACGTTGTCACCATCTTCGCTTGCGATGGGCAACTAACTAACTAAAACAAAAAACTAACTAACTAGAACATGCGTTTTTGAACCACAGCTGTGGTCGGCCAGCCGTTCTTTTACCACACGCCAGCTGTCCATAGCGAAAATCTTTGAGGATGCGACCGTCTTCCATGCGATGAACATGGCTAAGCCATCGCGCAGTCTTCGGTGGTGAAGGAGGGTGTACATACTTGGAAGACCGGTGCGAGAATGCACCTCTGTATTTGTAACCTTGTCTCTCTGTGAGTCGCCAAGGATGGATCTCATGCGCCGAAGGTGAAAGATGTTGAGCCTTTGCTCTTGTTTGGCATATGTTGTCCCCGTTTCGCTGCCATTTAGAAGCGTACTGAAGACATAAGCATTGTAGACCATGGTCTTGGCTGTAAGTTTGGGGTTTTCCCAGACACGTGTTGTAAGATGAGAAAATATGGTAGCAGCTCAGCCAATTTGATTGCCCAATTAGGGGGTATAGGGAGAGCTTATCATTGATTAGATACCCCAGGCAAGTGAACTGGTTTACAGTTGCGAGTTCATAGTTATCGATAGTAATGGTTGGGGTTGTATATACGTCCTGTCCCAGCACATTTGTTTTATTCAGGCTTATTTTGAGGCCGAAATCGTTGCACGCATTGGAAAAGCGATATGTCAATCTCTCGAGTTCATGCACACTGTGAGTGACAATTGCAGCGTCATTAGCAACCGATGGTTGATACAACACAGCAGTCTCCTCAGCTCTTGCATTGATTCTGGTTTTCAAAATATAAATAAGACTAGAACCAGGAGAATGCCAATCAGACCGCGAAGCCAGGAGAACGCTTATCAGACAGCGAAATAATAGTGTCTGAATTTATGAGGTGACGGCAAACCAGCGACTCTTAAATGGCTGCATGCACGAGGGACAACACACCAGCCAAGACCCTATTCCACCTCCAAGTGAGGGCCCTGGAAACAAGCTGCACTTGTGTAGTCTGGCCAAGAGAATAGGGTTTGCAGCGGGAAGCAAACCAGGCACCCAAAAAATCCAGTTTAAATCACTTGTGGCGGGTTGTAAGGTGCCCGTTCCGCTGTAAATTATGACACAATGTCACTACATCCTTTTCTAGACAAATGCAGAAGACGAAATATATATTTTCAATAGGACGATACACACACAGAAATGTATGCAGTGTTTATGAAAATTGTTTCACTACTATATTTATTCATACTATTATATTGTAAATGATTGCTAAAACTAAATGACATTGTTGGTCACTTTATTTTTAATCACAATGAAAAAATAATACCAGCTTGCAGTTATCATATCAAATTCTACACTTACACTGTTCGCCATTGAGATATTGTACAAGGAACTGATCCTACAGCTAAAACAAGTTATTAACAAATTTACAAAAATCCTCAGCCCTTTAGAAGATTTTACAACCGATCTCAAATCAGACACGGGCGAAGAGAGGTATATTTTTATGAAACAATTCAATATCTAGCTATGGCACCCGGCATTATTATGAAATAGTTCATTTTTAAAAACTCTTTTCTTTATATTACCATTGTACTCCCTCTCCATATTCCTCCTCATCTCTTCCTGTCAAAAAGTGGAAGCTGTGTGGCCAAAATAAATATTGTCATACAATCATGAAGAGAATACATGATAAACAATCAAGTCTAGAAATAAAATAAATATTGTCATACAATCATGCAGAGAATGCATGATAAACAATCAAGTCTAGAAATAAGAAATGTTGTTTTAAAAAAATGCAGTTATTTCAAACAAAATTTTAAAGTTATCTCTAAATTGCCATTCATTATGCTTTTATTCTTTAACTTTTATTTATATTTTATAGACACATTTGCTGGCATAAGTCGGAAAACCAGCCTCCAATTTAGCTCCTGTGGTATAATACAGGCACCAACCCTCCTGAATGGTGTCCGGTGTAAATTAAATTGAACGATGGTGATCATTAAATATTGCATTTATTCAAGTGGGATTTTGCAATCAACATTTTTAAAACCATAACAATCAACTACTAATTTGATTTGATTTTAATCTGAATTATATAATAAATAAACAAAACTAAACTGTTTCCGATCCAAGATGTAAAAACGGCTGCCATTTCGCTTCAACTAAAAACAACCAACTGATGATGACGACATGATTTCATCAGCCAATCAATCTAATTTATTTCATGCACGTCAGACAAATGGACGGATACAGTCATTCCAGCAGTAATACAGTAATAATTAAGCCATATAATATAGACATCAGTAAAATTAGACACTGCACATATTTCATGAGTTGTATTTACTTGCTTTTGTCCCTGTCTAACAATTCAGAACTTGAACAATATAATAAACAGATAATTAAGCAGTATATTATATGACATGTTCACCAGCAACAAGTCTTCATGTCCATATAAAGTATATTGTGCATAAATACATTTATTTGTGTGTAAAATATGTCTGTGCATGTGTAATAATTATATTTATGCGAATACAAATTATTTATATGTGTGTGTAAATAACATGTGTCTGTAAAGAGCATATATATGTATGTATAGGATAATATAAACTAATGCGTATGACACGAGGAACATCTTTATTTGGACTTAAAAACGTATATATTTGTTGCTGACTGGCAACAATAACGGCAAAAATAAACACTTCAGAAAACATGCAGACAGTAAAACAAATAGTTCATAATAACTATAACGATGAATGTCTAAACTGATATAAAAAATAGTTTACTGGTCATTTCATGTCTACAGAAATAACATCATCAAACTTATTCAGGGAAGAGAGGATAATCTTCAAGCTTAGAATACAGCAGACTATAAATACTTCAACAAGTTAGCCCCTCCACGTGAACCTAACCGCAGAGAAGCACATATGAGAAAGTGCAACACCTGCTGCTCATTTACAAAGGGCTGCAAATTCCTCAACTTGGCAATAGGGAACAGCTCAACAGAATTATAACATAAGGTGTAGAAAACCCAAGGTGTTTACAAAAAATAAATCTATGTGGGTATGTGTGTCAACATCTATTTGTAGGCGAAAAAAAAAAAAAGATTAAAATGATGCTGTTTTGTGTTTTTACAAAAGTACAGACCGTTTAACCAAATTATAAAATGTGAAGAACAATTCACTTATAAAATATAAATGTTTTATGAACTCCCATGTGAAGATCTAGCTCATGTTTCTGGGTAAATGTAGCTTCACATAGCTTGCACTGCTTCATGTGAGTTCTCATGTGTTTCTGCAAAGTTGTGCTACGAGCAAATGTCTTATCACATAGAGAGCATATGAAAGGTTTATCCCCAGTATGGATGCTCATATGTGACCTGAGATGATGACCCTTAAGGAATTTTTTCCCACATTCTCCACATTCAAATGGTCTTTCTCTTTCTTCTGTATGGGTAGACAAAGTTTGAGACGGCTGTATTGTCATAGGCTTACTTTCATCATTAATTGGGGAGGCTACTGAAAGTGACTCCTGGGCAATATTTTTATAAACTCGTATTGGCTGAGAGATGATTTGGAAAGATGTGTCACAGTCTGAAACAAAGAATACCTTCTTGCTTTCTGATTCACTGGTTACTGTGCTTGGAAGATGAAACTTCTGCATTGTTTCATTACTGTTGCTACATGATAGCTGGACCTGAAAAGATTGGCTAACATGAGTCAATGGCAAAGGGCATAATGGAAGAAGTGCTATGTTCTTTATATCTTGGCCTACATTTTCATCATCAGTGGAACTTGCTGAAGCACCATTCTCAGTAAACTCATCATGGCCAACGACTTCACTTCCATGTTTGACCAGATCGTACTTGTCTCCAAAAAACTTATGACAGTGACTACAAATGTGAGTCTTCAAGTGACAAGTCAGAGGTGTCCTACGAACATAGTCTTTATGACACAAAGTACATCTGAAAACATTTTTGTCGACATCGATGAAAGAATATTTCTTGAAAATTTCTCGGTTTGGTTTGGATACAAATAATGAAGATGGTATTTTGCCCTCCTCTCCAGTAATTTCAGCCTTAGTTGGTGATGTGTTCTTGTGATGGCTATATTTGTGTTCAGGTAAATCGGATTTGTCCTTAAAGAACTTGTTACAAAACTGGCAAACATGGGTTTTAAAGTGCCTAGTCAAAGTTGTAGGTCTGGCATATTTTCTCTTACAAATAGTGCAAGCAAAAATGTTGTTATCTGGATCCAGGAATGAATGCTTTTCAAAAAAATGTTTGTTGGTTTGAACAATTTCATCATGAGACAAGGTAAGTAGAAAATTCACAGGACTGAGCAGTTCTAATGGCTCACCATCAAAAACATCTTCAATCTCATTCAAGATCTGGTCTTCCAGTCCATTTTCAGATTCTGGTGATGCCATGTGGTAGCCTTTCAATTTTTGTAGGGGGACACATAATCGCTGAGCTTCCATTTTGATTTGTTTCAAAAGCTGCTTCACATGATGAGATTTGTGAGCATACAGGTTATCTCTGTCTCTAAAAAATGTATTGCAGTACTCACAAACATGATGGTGTTTTAAGTGATTTCTCAAATACCTTTCCTCATGAAATATTATACCACAAAGTTTACAATAAAAAGCTTGGTGGTTAACATCTTTTCCTGAGTACATCTTGAACTCTGAGCCATGTTTTTTCACAATGTCCTCATGTCCATAAACTAAAGGTTTCCTAAGAGCCATAAGTTTTTCAGACTCACTTTTATCAGATTCATCATGTGTTATTACTCCATTTTCTAAAACTGTCTTTATTCCTGAGTAAAGCTCTTCATCTGAATCAGAGATTTCAATGTCGCTAAATTTATCATTACTTCCATCAACTGCATTGTTCAGTATTTCATAAAATTCTTTACTGCCCAAGATACTGTCATCATCAGAGTCAGTAGATTTAAGGTTATCTACCTTCACTTGTCTTCTGAAGACTTTTACCTCTTCCTTATCGCTTAAAGCTTCCATTTTTATACCTTTTGTGAGATCTTTTTTTGCATTTAAGGACTTCATTTCAGTTTTATTTACCCCAGACAGACTGCTCTCCTCCAGAGATCTTCCGCTGAAAAGCATTGTTGGGCCATGATCATTCATATGGTTTTCTAAGTCAGATGCTCTATCAAAGTGATCATAGCAAAGTCTGCATGTATAGTCATTTGCTACAACATGCAGCCCCTGAACATGGTCTTCCAGCTCCTTGTCCTCATGAAAAGTCATTTCACAAATAGCACATTTTAAAATCCTCTCATGTAACTTCAAATGTATTTTCAGTTTGGAGAGGTTGGGATATGTCTTAGTACATACACCACATACATACGTTTCATCATGGACGCACGTGTGATTTGTTAAATATCTTTTACTAGCAAATGTTTTGTTGCAATCATCACATTCAAATTTTCTGACAACTGCAGAAATATTTTTATCAGCTCTGCTTAGTGTTGAATTGCTACTTAGGTGAGATTGAAACTTCATCTTTGCCGTGTCCTTAGACTTAATAACAGAAGCTTTGTAGAGGATCTCTTCAGCGACTTTGCTTGAATTACCAGATCTGTGTGATTTGAAATGACTTTTTAAGCCATATAAGTTGGCAAAAGTTCTAGAACATACTTTGCAAGATAAATTGGTTGCCCAGTTGTGCGATCTTCTATGAATTGTTAAAAGCAAAGGACTTTTACAACCTTTCTGGCAGATGTTACATATGTACTTGAAAGCATGAGATCTGGTATGTTTTCTATATTCAGCTCTGGAAAATGTAACTTTTTTACATAGACTGCATGAGAAACCTAGTTTACATTTTGTTTGAATTGGCACTTTGTCCCCATTTTTTTCTATGTTGTTAACCACATTACAAAGATCTGCAAAATTGCCATGTTCAAAACTAGCTCTCAGGTGTAATTGGGTTTTCATATGCTTTTTCAAAATGCTCTTCCTTGTGTAGTTAGTGTTGCAGACACCACAGTGATAAGGTTTTTCTTTTGTGTGTGTTTGTATGTGCCTACTGAGGTCTCCTTTACTTTTGCTTCGAGTATCACAATAGGGACAAGCAAACCTGTTTGTATGGGTGACAAAATGTTGTCGCAAAGTTTGCTTTTTGTTGAACACTTTGTGGCAGCTTTCACACCGATAACATGTAGTAGTTCCATCTTTATTCACAATAAGTTTCATGATCTCAGAATCAGAGAAATTCTTATTAGAATAACTGCCTTCTTTTTCTAATGATGACCTAATTGTATATCTCTGTCTCCTAGGAGTTGCACCTGGCAACTGGGTGTGAGATTTAGGAAACAGCATTGTATCTGGTGTAACCAAGCTCAAGCCTTGAGAGCCTCTCTTACAGCCATCAGTCCTCACATGATCAGAATCAACATCATTATGTTCATGGTAGTGGGTCAATGGTGAAACCTCTCTATTTTCACTCAATCTCTGTGCCAAGTTTAATTTGGATGAGTCTCTGGAATACATTTCTAACTCCTTTCTGGGTGGTTTTAGATCTGCAGATTTTTCACAGTTGGGGCTTTCTGATGAGTATGTAAAACCATGCCCATGTGGGTGTGCAATAGTTTCTTCATATAAATAATTTCTGTTTCCATCTTTATTAACTGAAAGCTCTTTTGCTGAACCATCAAACACAGTGTTCAAGTCAATACTGCTGGAATTACTTCTCTTAATAGTCATCACCGTCTCTGAAATCTCACTGGAATTATCAAAACCTTTATCACATTTATCTTCCTGTGTTTCATTACTGCCATGTCCACCAGACGCAACACAATGTTGTTGACGTGGTTGTCGCAAGAATTCAGACTTAGCTGTCAAAGTAGAAACATCCTGATAACTGTCCTGTTCAAAACTGTCAGTATGCTCAGTCTTAAAGACCACTTTTTGATATTCATTGGCCTCTGAACTTAACATGGCAACATCACATCTATCCCAGACTACAAATTTCAAAACTTGTAGCACTCAAGCAACATTGTAAATAGAAAATCATCAATTTCTCCACGAGACAGCAATAATACACAAACAATAAAATATACTACATAATAACTCAGATGGAAACGTCACTGAGATTATAGTACTGTTCCAGTCTGCTTCCCTTGTGATACATAGGGAAATTTACAATCACATGCATCCATTACAGATCAACGTAGTGCAGAGAAACACCATCAAGATTGACTTATGGTTGACAATCATGGAAATGAGGCTGTAAAATACATAAAAGTTACAAGTCAACACTACCAAAAGAATTTCATTTATAAATATATTTATTCTCTGTACAATTGGTTATCATGAGAGTAGAAAACATTGTCAGCATTCTACAAATATTCATTTCACTTGTATTTATAAGATTTAAAATTCCCTTTGATGAAAAATGCCTTTTGGCAGACCATGCAGTGAAATAGTTGTTCCTTATCAACACGTAATAAATCATAACTGTTGAATTGTGTAGGAGCAGAGGATGCTGACAAAGTGAAAGAACCTAATTCTAAGTTTGAACTTTGGGATGAAGGTACATCCACACTGTGGCTGTCTGAAGTCAGTGTGGTCGTCATGTTTATATCTGAGGACTGTGAGCCAGCACTTGAAGAAGTGACCGTTGGCTCTATAGAGGCAGTGTAATTGTCAACAACACTACCATCTGAGGAGAAACTCATATCAAACTCTGAGAAGTTCTCTGTGGCCACAGTAAAATTAAGGAGTACAGGGACATTTTGATTAACTGGCAGAATTGGTGTTGGTGATGATACTATTGAGAACATTGAAACACAAGAACCAGCTGAATATGTTGTTTGTGAACTTTTCAGTTCAGAAACCGTGCAATGTTGTAAGGTCTGTAAAGCCCTGCTTTCTGGTTGTCGATTTATGTCACTAAGTACTACATTTTCTGATGTAGATGTGTCATCCTTTAAGCTGCTCGATACTACAGACAGCTTTCCTTCTTTGTGGTATTTTATATGTAATTTAAGCTGCCAGCGAAATTGAAAAAATAAATCACACTGCCTGCAGATGTGGGTTGCCATGTGTCTCATTAGTGCATTGTTGTTTGGGAAGTTCTTGCTACAAGGACAACAGAAGTACTTCTTATCATTCACCCTCTTAGTTGTGAATCTAGAAATTATGGATCTGTTTCTACTGGAAATACAGTAGATGGCTGGCAGTTTCTCTGAATCTGCCAGTCCTTTAATAATTTCTGAACGATGACTCCACTTATGATCTAATAGTTCAGATTTTATCACAAAAAACTTGTTGCAGATGCCACAAACATGAGTTTTCATATGTCGAGTTAAGGCTGTTGAGCATGCATAGTTCTGATTGCATGCTGTGCATTGAAATATATTCTTGGAGGGATCTTTAAAAGAAATATTTTCAAATTCTTGTGAGTTGTGACTCAGCACTTGATAATGATCAAACAAATGTGGGGTTTTCTGTAGTACCGTGTGTAAAGGTTTGTCTTCTAAAACTTCAATTGCTTGCTGCAGAATAGCAACTCCATCTTTAAAATCATCCCTTTCACATTCATCATCGTCTGAACTTTCATTGAGTGCATGACGAAGAAGGATCCAAAATTCTTCGTCTTCCATCTCATCAGAACTTTTCTTCTTTTTCTGCTGATCACTCACTGGACTTTGTTTCTCATTCGTTGGTTTCATGAGACAGCTCATGTTTGAAGTACTAGCACATCCATAATGGGAACTTAATGATTAATTTGTATTTACATCCATATGGTTTATTTGTATTGAAGCCAGAATTTCAATTGTAATTTAGACAAATTACTTGATGTGGAAATGTGACAAAATAGTTATTATTTCTAAACATATTCCAGTTCGCATTATAAGAAAAATGAAGTTTCTGTATAATATTTAAATATAAAAAATTAGCATATTCTTGACAAATGTTATTTCAGTAAAACTGTTCATTACTCATAAAATACAGATGTATAATGTAGACAGCACCAACGTAGATTATTACACAACCGTTCATTCCTTCTTGTTTCAGAGAAAAAATCTGGACCTCACAATTGGATATTGAATGTCTGTTTCAATCATCTATGAAAATACAAACAAGTAAACAGTACTGAAATACGTTTTAGTATTTTAGTTTCCATAAATGTAACCTTTCCATTAACAGCTATAGCTTCTTGACAAACAATACCACTTTTTAAAAAGAACGTTTACCACAAACACTAATATTTTATAAAACTGGACGTGGCAAATGACAACTGTGACATCCCCAGATAGAGATTAATCATGATGCATATTAATTAGAATCACCAAATTTGCAGGAGAGGGGGAGTGAGGAGTATGTATTGTTGTTTCGATTGCTCACAATAAGTAGGATTACTCTTTTGTCCGCACCAAAAAGCACGTTAAGTGGCGGGTTGCAGTTGCTTTCCTCACTTCCCAAGTGTGCTGAAGGTGGACTGGGGTCCTCCAGGCAGTCGTGCAATGCTTGGCTTCATCTGTATGTCGTTCATTACTATGGGGATCATGTCGATCCCCTCACCTCGTTAGCCAGGATGCTATGAAAACAGCCCGTTTCAATGGAGAGCTACGAGTAAGCCAAGGTGAGGGTCTTGGCCAGTATATTTTGCCTGACCAGACGTTAGTCTTCCTCCCCAAGGAGTATGTAAGAAGTGGACAATTGGGGACACAGGGTGCTAAAAGTTAAAAGCAGATGGTCAATTAATTTTGGAAGTTGTGTGGTCTTTTAGCCCTATTCTATTGTAAATGTCCTTAACACGTGGAAAAAGTGAATTCTGTAAGGTCTTTCCCACTGATTTGAGCATCTTGATAGTTAACTCATCTATCCCTGGTGCTTCGTTGTTTGGAATTAAGGAAAATGCCTTATTAAATCCTTCTCTGGTTACAGGTAATCACCTTCTATTAAAGGCATGTCAAATAATGGTTTGTTATCCTGATACAGGCCCCATCATCATACAGTTCCTTAACATATCTCCATCTCAATTTTGTGTTTTCTGGGTCTGTTATAGGTTTCCCATTCTAATCATCCATGATTGTAAGCCTTTACTTTTATGAAAATTTCCCTGTTCTCTCCAGGTCTTCAATTTCCTCGAATTGGTCTATCCACCATCTTAACTGTGTCCTTTTGCATTCTTGATCTAATTCATTCTTCATACACTTATACGTAGCAATTACAGTCGTAGCTAATTCCTTCCAAGTCGCAAGAACCCACTCTATGGCATCTGTGAGATTTGGTTGACGCAACCTTTTTCATGGTTGCCTGGAAGATGTTGCACGATAGCAGTTGTTAGACGAACTGAAATATCATGTCGCTTAATAAAATTAACTATCCATCCATAAGGCGCTTTACAGTAAATGCTGTCGTGCATGTACAAGATTTTTAAGTTCCAGGTTTTTAAGTTGGATTTCAATGTACACAAAACACTGATGCATTGTTGCCTGCTATCCACTACCCACTTAAATAAAAAAAAATTTCTAGTTCTAGAAGATCTGATGGTGACCCACAATTCGCATTTTTATTTCTAGGCAATACCAGCAACGCCTCTTCTGCCATAATTAAATGTTGCACCATCATCATCATCATGTAGAATGTCTTTTATAGAACGTCGCTCCCATAACAGACTATCTGAAAGAAACTGCCATAATTTCTTCAGGCTGTTCAGTCTCTGCATTGCCATAGCTAGTCTACTTCTGATTTCTTTCGAGCAGTCGCCATTTTTGTCATTTCTGGAGCCCAGATATTCAAAATGTGTGACCTGATCTATTTCCTCACCACCCACTGTAAATTTATGCTGATATTGTGTTTTATCTGTGGTCATTGTCTTTGTTTTGTTTATAAAAAGGTTTTGATCTTTACTGTGTCCATTTACGGCTGAAATTAGCTGCTCTAGCACTTCTTGATAGTATCACTGTGTCGTCTGCGTATCATAACTCTGGAATCTCGTACCCGTCAATAGTAAATGGGTCGAAACTTTCAATGTTCTCGTCTTCTCAAACATTTCTCATTATACTTTCTGCATATATGTTTTATAGATAAGGTGAGAGGATACATCCCTGTCTTACTCCCTTTTTTTATCTTGCACCAGTTAATGGAAAAATACCCAAATTCCATCAGACTGCATATTTTACAACCAAGACTTTTTTTATTGGAGTACAAAATTTTTAAAAATTCATTTTTAGGGCTGAAAATAATAAAATGACAAACTTCACAACCGAGCTTAATGGATCAATATCAAAACAAGATTGAAGACCAGGAGTGTGAAATGCTTTTTTCGAACAATGTCTCACACATAAGAAAACACAAGGCATATTCAAAGTTCATTATCATCATTGCAAAACTTTCCAATGTAGGTTGCTTTCGATATCGAAAATTATGTATTTTTAGTACTTGTACCACCCAATTGTCAAAATTAGTAAAAATTGCAGCTCGCCCACTTTAATTTATTTTAAAAGGAAGTCTGTTTCAAATATTTACAATCATTCAGTTCACCTTTTTAATCCAATGCCACAATCCATGCACAGTGCATAGAATGTAGAGGTTTAAAAAGTTACCAGCTAGTCATCTTAATCAGAGTTTTTGCAGTGGCGTATTAAACTATTATTAGTAACTAATAAACTATAATGTATAATGAATGAAATCAGTTGTTTTGTTTGTCTCTTCAGATGATGAGGTTGCTAGGCCACCTACAAACTACAATATTTTATACCAACCCTCTCCTGTCACTTCTAACAATAAACAATAAGTTATAACAACATGCTTACAACTTTTACTTTTACAAGGTCTGCCCCTTGGCCCTTCAAATAATGTTCTACTTCATTCTACAATGAACAATCATTTAACTTAAATTTTAAGAGTTTTACTTTTAGCCATTTAATTTCATTATAATAATGATAAATAATCAAATAATGATTATTTGAATAATTTGATTATTATAATAAAATTGATGATATTTTATAAATTATTATTGGGTTAATAATCATTAAGTTGATTAAGTTATTATTATATTATTTTAAGTTATAATAAGTAAGACTAAGATTAAGAAAGATGTTTTAGTTTACTACTTAAAAAGTGACTTACTTACTACTAAATACTACTAGTACTAGTTCTAGTAGTTCTAGTTTACATTTACAAAATGTTCGACACAACGGTGGAATACTGATCTGATTGCATTCATTTCAGATACTTTCTTTAGACGTTCTTACCTCAAATAAAATAAACTTTCCTACAATCACATGTGGAAAACACAAATGAATGAAGGTGCAGTGTGATGAGTGTTTCGGCTTATTGTTGTTGTTGACGGACATGCAGGTCTCACCGAAGACCATCAGTTTCACAGGCTCGTGCGCAATCATTGTGCGCGTAAGCGCGGCGCACCGACATTCAACGAGCTACCAGATTTCATTGCATATTCCAACCATTTCTGTGCTCCTCTTAGTTCTTAGTTCGACCCGTTCTTCGTCAAGGGGTGGTCACCATTGAGCGGATCCCAACTTAAAAACTTAAACTTAACGTCTTTATACTGGTTTAGAAGACTCTGCAGAGTCTGTATACAACCAGTTCCATTTACAACACCTTCCTCTAGAAATTTCTAGTGAATCTCTCCAGCGAGCTGGGAGCCGTACCCGAGGTCTCTTTTTGTCGCATGGGTACCACATGGTGGTTATTGTATTCCATCTTTCATCTTGTCTTCTGGAAATATGACACCATTCGAAACACTGGGCTGGTCATATATCCAGAAGACAAGTACTCCTCTTCTTTTCGCTTATACTGTTCTTCGCTTTCAGTGTCAGGTTATACCTTAATAGCCCGCAAGACTGTTCAATGCAAACTGCGCCAGTTGCAGGACTCCTGTCTGAGTAATAAATTTGCTGACAATCGTGACATAAGAAACTTATATCATGCACTCGTGGCGGTCTATGGACCAACTTCCTCAGGTTCACTACCCCTCCTCCATGCAGATAGGAAAACACTAATTACAGATCTGGAAAAGATTATCACACGCTGGACAAAGCACTTTGGTGATATCTTGAACCAGCCGGCATCTGTTAGCAGCGAAGCCATTGGCCGTCTGCTCCAGTATCCTCTAAACGAGACTGTAAAGAAAACCCAAAAAGCGGTTAGTCAACTCTCCAGTGGCAAAACACCTGGCTCAGATGAAATTCCTGTGAAGGTTTTATACAAATGGCGGTATAGCACTAATTGAAAAATTCCACTTTCTCTTCAAACAGATGTTCCTCAGTGAAACCATCCGGCAAGATCTGACAGAAAATCATGACCAAGCACGGCTGCCCAATGACATTTTTCAACGTAGTATGGCAACTGCATGATGGAATGTAGGCTAGAGTACAGGAAAATGGTGCAATATCGAAGTCCTTTCCAGTAACAAACGGCGTTAAACAGAGGTGTGCTTGCACCAACCTTGTTCAGCATGATGTTCTCAGCAATGCTAATTGATGCTTTCAGGGACGGGGACATTGGAATCGACATAAGATATCGTATTGATGGACAACTTTTTAACCTAAGCAAGCTTCAAGTCAGAGATCTTCTGTTTGCTGACGACTGTGCCCGAAATGTTGCCTCAGAGGCTGATTTGCAGAAAAGAGTGGCTAATTTCTCCTTAGCTTATTTCAATTTTTTATTTACCTTCAACACAGAGAAAACTGAAATAATATACCAACCAGCTCCTGTGAAAACTTATACTGAAGCAATCATCATGATCAATGACGAAAAACTAAAGGTTATGAATCCTTTATGTGAATCCACCACATATCTCGGTGGTACACTGTCTCAGAATGTAGTCATGGATGATGAGATGAACGTCAGAATCGGCAAGACAAGCGCCTCATTTGGCAGAGTTCACTCAAACGTCTGGTGTCGAAATGGCATTAGTCTTCAGACGAAGCTGAAGGTGTACAGCGCAGTGGTGGTCCCTATGTTGCTATATGCAAGTAAAACATGGACTGTACACAGGAGATACGCGAAGAAGCTGAATCATTCTCACACACTTTGTCTCAGTATGGTGATGAATATCAAATGGCAAGACAGAATCCTGTACACCACTGTTCTTGAGAGAGCTGGTATCCCTAGGATTGATACCATCATGATGCAATCACAGATTCGCTGGGCGGGTCATGTGGTTCGCAGGTCAAACGTTCGGTTGCCCAAAATAATCATCTGTGGCGAGATGCAGAAGGGCAAACGCTTCAATTGAGGGGAAAAGCGCTTTAAAAACACACTAAAAACGTTTTTAAAAGCCTTCAGCATAAAACTCGAAACATGGGAAGATGCTGCAAAATACCGTACAACCTGGCGAGCGGAGCAGTGTCATGCGATGATTCTAAAAATACTGCAGCAAAACAAAGGAGACAGACCAGAAAAGCCCGTGAAATATCACCGTCTCGGGAAGCGAACTTTCCATGCCATCACTGCCTGCGAGTATGCAGATCCCAAATTGGACTCGTCAGCCATCTCCGCGCCCATCCATAGCCCCGACTCATAGAATATTCGACTGAAAGGACAGGTTAAACGAAAATAGAAACGGTCCTCATCACTCGTGATGGACGAACAACGCCATGCTCTTCACGACCGTTCTTCCAAGTCCGTCATGATGTTCGACATGGCGGAATAAATTCAATTTCCGAAACATAACATTGTTTATGGGCCAGTTTTCTTCATTCTTCAACATTCAGGTCTTCTGGGATGGTTTTATTTGTCACTTTCTTTATCCAAGAAATTTTTAGGATTCTTCTGTAACATTTTTCGAACGCTTCAATTTTCGTCTTACTGCGTGTGCCATAGTCCATGTATCGCACGCGTATATTGTCACAGGTAATATGCATGTTCTCAGAATCTTCAGTTTCAATTGTTTGTTAGTATTATGCCATAAGTTGTGCATGTTGTTTAGCTTCTGCATCGCCATGACCAAACGTCTTCTAATTTCTTTTAAGCAGTCCCCGTCTTTGGTATTCTTTTAAATTTTTTATTTTTTGTTGTTGTTGCGTTCGCCTTATTTTTTCTAATCCCCAAAGGCAGTGTGCGTTGCACTGTGTTTTTTGTTTTTTTTTGCGCCTATCGGCCCAGTGCATCCGACTTCAGCATGCATTTTATGTAACGGTCTGCTTCCTCCTGCATTTTCTAAGGGTTTGCTTCCCCGGGGTAACGGCCGGTGCTGTGAAGGGGATCGAACCTAGCACCTTCGGGTTGTGAGCCGTGCCACTTAACCACTAGAGCCAAGGTATTCAAAATGTGTGACATTTTCGATTTCTTCATTATTAATAACAATCTGGGGTTGCAGTCCTGAATTGTCAGTGGACATTATCTTCGTTTTTTTAATGTTCAGGAAAAGGTTCTGAGCTTCACTGTGCTTCTGAACGGACATGAGCAGTTCTTTCTAGACCTTTGGCGTTGTTTTACAGCATGACTGTATCATCTGCGTAACTTGGCTCTGCAATCTCATTCCCTCCTTTTGCGAATGGATCAAAATCCCTGTAGCTGTTTTCTGTTTTTACCTTTCGCATGACGTTTTCTGCGCAGATGTTAAATAATCAATGTGAAATTATGCAACCTTGTCTGAATCCCTTGTGAATCTCAAACCAATCTGTTGTGCCTTCATTGGTTCTAACGGCGGCTTGTTGTCCACTGTAGAGTGTTTATATTAGATGTATCAGGTGTGTTGCAAAACTCATGTCCTTCATTATTTGCCACAGTTGCTGATGTTGTACACAGTCGAAAGCTTTGGTGTAATATATGAAGCACGTATAAAAGTTTATATTGTACTATCTACACTTCTCAAAGATGTGTCTCATATTGAAGATGTGATCTCGTGTACCTCTGTTTTGTCTGAAATCTGCCTGCGTTTCTCAAAGATGTGTCTCATATTGAAGATGTAGTCTCGTGAGCCTCAGCCTTGTCTGAAACCTGCTTGCGTTTCATGTATTTCATACTCCAACTTTTTTCCAGCCTATTTATGTATATACGTAATTAGATATTGCTGGCATGGCTTATCGGGGCAATAGTGAGGTAATTGGTGCATACTTTTAAATTCCCTTTCATTTGGTATGGGCATATATTCTTCTTCATGCTGTGGGCCATTCTTCTTCTTCTTCTTCTTCTTCTTCTTCTTCTTCTTCTTCGCTCGTTCTCAATCTCCCACTACCAAACACTGAAAGGGCTTAAGTAGCAGAATGTAGTCCAGAGAACGGAATGCGTTGTGTTGTAGTTTACAGCTTGGCTGCGATATTTGCACCTTTCGGTCCAACACATCCGACTTCAGAAAGCTTTTTTTTAGTACCGGGTTAGCATTCCCTCTTCGGTCCCTTCTCCTTAGCCAGTCTGCCCTGCTGCAGCCTGTTATCCAGGATCACCGCGTGGAGGTGTAGAAGGGTCTTGGCAGCTATGGTTCGCTGGCCCTGACGCTAGCAGTCAGCTGTGGGTCACTGACCACTGCAGCTCATGCGCTGCTCAGCGTCTTGATCCCAAATGTTTATCTAATCAGGGAAGGAAAAGAGCGGACAGGGAGGAGTTGACGTCCTCCTAACAAAGAAAACATCTAAGGTAGTGCTTGGTTATACCCTGTTAACGATAGACTACTTGTGATCAGACTGAAAGGGAACACAAGAAACACCACAGTCATACAAGTATATGCACCAAAAATTGCGGCAGAAGATGAAGAAATAGATACATTTTATGATAGAATACGCGAGAATTTGAATAAAATAGAAAGGGGAGACATTGTCGTAATTAATAGGACACAAAAACGAAAGAGGTGAAAGACTAATTGGGTTCTGCTTGGAGAATAACCTCACAATCACAAACACCTTGTTCAGACAACATCCCAGAAGATTATATACATGAACATTTCCAATGGGAAAACTTGAAAAAAAATAGACTACATCCTAGTACAACAAAGATGGAAGTCAAGCATAGTTTGGGGGACGCGTGGGCTATTGGTTAAGTGACACGGCTCACAATCCAAAGGTGCTGGGTTCTATCCACATCACAGCACCGGCCGTTACCCAGTGAAAGCAAACCCTTAGAAAATGCAGGAGGAAACAGATCCTTACATAAAATGCGTGCAAAAGTCAGATGTACTGGGCCGACATGCCTAAAATAAAAACCGCAGTGCATCGTACACCAGAGGAAAGGCCGATACGCTTCAATGTAGACGCAATACCAAACGAATACGGCATTGAAGTACGACACAAATTTGAAGTATTGATCGCAAAGCATGAGGACATGTCAACGGATGAGCTGGCAACATACGCGAGAGACGTCTTATTCACAACAGCCCCAGATATGATACTCAAGAAAGTAAATAAGAAACAGAATTATATCACAGATGAGATATTGCAACTCATAGAAGAACGAAGGAGACTAATGCAAAAAGGAACAGTGACGAATACAGAGACTGCACAAAAGAAATTGAGGAGAAAGATAAGAAATTACAAGAAACAATATATAGCAAGCATTTCCAACAAAATAGAAGATCTCCAACAAAAAGTGAAGCAAAGAGAATTATTCTGGGAAATTAGAACACTGTTGGGCGAATGCAAGCCTTCACTACAAGTAATCAACGACAAACATGTCAATGCGAAGACAGAGAGCAAAAATATACTTGAAAGATAGAAAGAGTACTGTAGCGAGATGTATGAAAACAACACAAAGAAGGGATGAAGGGAGAAAGCCAGAGCCCACATTAGACGAGGTTTGTGCGGCAATAAAGTCACCAGGATGTAACGACATACCAAGTGAATTAATACAGGCAGGAAGAGATGTATGCATCCACATGTACCACACATAATATATATATATATATATATATATATATATATATATATATATATATATATATATATATATATATATAAATATATATGGATAACTGGTTTATAAATTCCATTTTGGCTAGAAAATGCAAATACTTTGATCACATCAAGAGACGTAACGGTCTTGAGAGAACGGTGATGGAGGGTATGATGCCAGGCAAAAGAGGAAGGGGTAGACCAAGAAGACGATGGCACCAAGATATCCAGGAATGCCTGAGTATGGCAGTGGCGGAAGCTGGTGTTTTGGCAAGGGAACGAGTTTCTTTCAGACAGACTGTGATGGGAGCGACGTTCTACAAAGGACATGCTACATGATGGATATATATGTTCAAATGAAACCGGACCTAACTGCACTAAGTGAACATATGTACGATGTACATGATGACGTCACTTCAGGTGCAAACACTACATACCAACAATCAAGTTTGCAAAATTTCATTATCCTCCGACTCATAGTTTCCCCAGCATACCGTTAAGAAAATGACGGGTGTGATACGGAATCCGTCCAGAGTTGATCAGGTAGCAGTGATTCAGTTTCTAGCAGCTGAACGATGTCGACCAGTTGACATTCATCGCAGAATGCAGGCAGTGTATGGTGATAAAAGTGTGACTAAGACAACAGTAAAGAACTGGACAACTATATTTAAAAGAAAGACGTGAGTTGACGAAAGATCTTTTGAGACCAGGTCAAGTGCATATTGTTGCGTCAGAAGATGCCAACTCCAAAATTGAAGCAGCAATTCGGATGGACTGTCGTCGGAGCTAGCAGAGGAATTTGCTGTGTCGCTAGGGACAGTTAAAATGGTTAGCAAGAAACTGAAGTATCGGTACTCATTGTGAACACCTTCCGATACTTCAGTTTCTTTCTAACGATCTTTTGAACTGTCCGTTCAGAGTGTCCTAATCCTTATTTATGCCCACTCTCTGACTTCTTCCTGTTTACCAATTTTCGATCCATTTGGCAATTTCATGACTTATTCCATATGATTATTTCTTCCTTAACAATCTTTGAAGAGGTACCCTATCAAAAACCATTGCAGAATCTAGACAAATAACATCCACTGACTCCCCTTCATCTATCATTTTGGTAACCTCTACCATGAATTATAATATATTTGTTAAGCACGACGCCCCTTTAGTAAGCCCATGTTGACTATTTATGATTAGATTAAGTTTGTTTAAATGTATTACAATGGTTTAGTTTATTATTGACTAAATTATGTAGTCTAAACGTTGTGCCCTTCTAAACGTTAAACTTACCAGTCTTTAATTTGATGGATCAGATTGTCTGCTCTTTTTTAACAAAGGGATCACTCCTGCACATTTCCAATCCATGTCAAAAGTGTTTGTGAATATAATATAACCAAAGGTTTTGCTAACAAAAATTTTTCATGAATACCACATTGACCCGGACCCATCCACTCTAAAGGCCTTCAATTGATTTAAAACCATTTTCTCCGTAATGCAGACTGATCTTATTCCCTTTTTATCCATGTCTCTTTGGAAAGTATTTATGGGTTCTTGGATCTGGCTGCAATCTTCTTCTGTGTAGACTGTACCAAAGTACTGATTGAGTAGATTAGGAGCACCCATATTCTCCCTTATTTTATCCGTACTATCTTTGAATACCGTGGCTCTATGATAACACACGACGGGGACTACGCAAAGGAAATAAGGAGACGATTGTCCGTAGCGATGCAGAAACTGAATAGTACGCAAAATGTGTGGCACAATTAAAATTGAAGATCCGAAGAACATGCGTATTCCCTATGACAGTGTAAGGATGCGAGACATGGACCATCACACAAATATTAAGGAAGAGCATCTGGGTTTTTTAAAGTAGATGCTCCAGGATAGTCCTTAAAATACCTTGGGTAAAGAAAACCCCCCAAGATCTGAGTAGAGAAAAGAACTGACTTATCAACCACGTTTTGTCTCGGAAACAGGTTTTTCGGTGACATCAAGCACAACGGACTGGAGAAAGCGGCTCTGGAAGGCATTGTTTCAGGAAGACGAGGCAGAGGCCGACCAAGACGTAGACGGACACAAGACACCATAAACATGAACATGGAGCAGGTGAGTAGACTGTCTGCTGGTCGAGATTCCTATCGAATGACTGTGATGAGAGCGACGTTCTATCAAGGACATGCTACATGATGATGATGATCTTTGCGTGTGCCTACTTTGACGTTCGTTCGGTTTATTTCTAATATAAGAAAAAAAAGCCCTTGCTATCAGTCTTGATATTTTGAGAGAGTGATTTTTTAAAAATCGTGTTTTATTTACTTAATGCGCTTTATTTAGCGTGTCCAAATATTCAATTTTTCTTTGTTCCGGTAACTTTAGCATATAATTTGTTTAACACTTCTGCCTTTTTTTCTTATTGTTTGCTATGATTTGTACACCAAATGTGAGTGGTTTTACATTTGTCGTCTTTTTTCCCCATCAAGACGGTTTAGAAGATGCCACGTTTCATGCCCTTCACCTTCTAGGTTCAAGTCATTGCATGTCTTTGTCCATGTTTCTTTTCTCGATATGTCATCTTGCTTGTACTGTGGGTGCGTTGTACGAGAGTAAGTCATTAAGTAGGTCACAAACTGACATAGAATAGCATAACAATTTAGTTGGTTGTTTGTAAAGATGTCATTAGGTCTCACAAACATCCAGTTTTGTTATTACTGAAGACACTATGTGGCGCATGCATGTGCGCAGTATATACAAAATAGTGTCCATGCTCAAAGACTACAATAAAAGAACAGTGTGCTGTTGTGTGTCTTTTTGTGGGGGCAAAACAACTTTCTGCAAAGGACATTCATAAGGAAATGCTTTCTGTTTACGACAAGAAATGTTTTGTTGCATAAAGCAGTACGTAACTGAGTCGACACATTTCTTCCAAAACGCCAACACATTACAGATGAAGCATGACCTGGTCGACCTGTTCCGATTGTAACTAAAGCGTCTACATTAGATCATTCGAGATGACAAGCGAGTAACGATAGTGTGTCAACTGCAATAGGGTGTTCGCATGGTTTAGCCTACAGCATAATGCATGATTGATTGAATTTCCAGAAAGTATGATCATGGTGGGTACCCAAACATCTGACCGGCGAACACAAAATGAACGTAATGGGATGTCATTGACTTGAATAAGTGCTACAGTGTCTGCGGAAATTATGTTGAGAAATAAGGGACAATATATGTGCAATCATAAATGGTTTTCAAGTTGGTATCTCATTTGTGTGTTGCAATTTTTATAGCCTTTTCAGACCTATTTACTGACTTGCCCTGGTATATTGTGCTGTTTCCTTCGTTGTTTTCCTTGTCCATCTTTCTTCTGGCTTGTCATTCTTTAACAATTGTTTCTAGATCTGAATCCATAAAAGGCTGCATAGTTTGTAGCTGCCTTTTGGTATTGCCATTTTAATTATTTCCAGGATAGTTTTTGTGATGTTGTATGTACTCTCTATAGTGTATATTGAGTTTAATATTGTCTGACATGTTATCCATTTAACTTTTCTAAAGTGCCAGTACGTCCTTCTCTCTTGCTTCTCTTTGTATTGTTTTTCTAGTGATGAGTATGGGTTTGTGGTCACTTCCAATGTCTTTCAGAAGTGTGTATGTGAAAATATATTCGATGTCAGCTGATACCATGACGAGGTCAAGTCTACTGGTCGTGCCAGTATTTATATGCTGGAGATTAAATTATTGTCTTTGTATTCTGTTATAAGATCAAGTTGGACGAGTTACATGTTTTCTACCTATCTATCTCATCTGTTGTATATTGTATATCCCTCGTGATGGTGAGTGGGCATTAAAGTCTTCAGTTATTTAAGTATTTATATATGTGGTATCTTCAAATTTGATGTTTCCTGAAGATCTTAGGGGGCATTTAACACTATATATGGTATGTTTGATCCTTGATCCAGAAGCGTACCTCTTGCATGTCCATACCATTGGAGATATTTCGTACCTTTGCTTCAATTAATGTCTTCTTTTTTTTTTTGCGTCCGCCTAATTGTTATATTCCCCAAGGCGGTGTGCGTTGCACTGTAGTTTTTATTTTTGTGCCTGTCAGCCCAGTGCACCCGACTTCGGCACGCATTTTATGTAAGGGTCTGCTTCCTCCTGCATTTTCTAAGAGTTTGCTTCCCCGGGGTAACGGTCGGTGCTGTGATGGGGATCGAACCCAGCACCTTTTGTATGTGAGCCGTGTCACTTAACCACTAGCCCACGCCGACCCCTCAATGTCTTATGAATGTCATAAGCTTTTGGCGGTTATTAATTTCAAAGGTGCTGGGTGTATCCCGTGATGTTGATTGTATTTTTAGTTGGGATAGTTTATTGGAGTACTGCGATGTGGAATTTTCATATAGGGTTTTGAGCAGTTCTTCCTTTTTGTTTTGTATACCTGAAATGTTTAGTTGTATTATGTTTATATTTCCAGTTGTACACTTTCTACCAGCACCCTGGGGTGTCAATGCTTTCCGCAAATCTTGTTTACCAGGTGACGTTAGAGCTCGTTTGAAGAAGGGTTAGCTGTACTTCGCATCCTTTTCCTAGGGTTTCCCTGTGGCTTTTCTGTCTTTCCGCAACCTAGTTGAAGTCAAAAGCTCTATTCTTCCCTGTTTCGGCGGGGGTAGGCTGAGGGGTGGAAGAGGTGGGCAAGTTGAGGGGAAGAGTTTGAGGGTGAGAAAATATGGATGGGAGAATGGGTTGGTTGACGGGGAGGAGAGAAGGGCATCATTTGAAATGTGTTAAGGCCTATAGTATTAAGGTTCGAAAGAGTGGAGGAGCGTGGCATATGGTGCATTTCCCGCCATCTAATGGGCTCTACAAAAGTGCAGACTAAATTATTGTGCTCTAGTTTTGGGTTCTTCAAATAAATCGTCACGTTCTGTACACAACCAGCCCCCAACTTTACTCTCTAGAACCTTCTAACCATTGCTTGGTTTTCTTTTATACTTTCTGTCACGCAGATGTTCTAGTTAAGTTTAGAAACCAGGTTTCTCCTGCAGGCCAAGTGCAATACTGGGTCCTCAATATACCACACCACAAAGAGCATTGTCAGTTGGCTGCCTGCAGTCTACCTGCAATGCAGCAGATGATTTTGAAATCGTAGTTCTTCCTTCTCCTATATGAATTGCCACCTACGGTTTACGAGATTTGTCGGCCCCGAGCAGCGTGTTTGAATCGCTCTTTCTCCTGATAGTAAGAAAAACCGATCCTTTCACGCGAAGGACAGGAATTGAGCTGTTGCTGTCAGAGGCTATGCGTTGCGCATACCGTTGGAAACATTTAAACAGAATTAAGAGCTCATCCTTAACACCCCTCCTGGCGATGAAAGCATTTTGGAATCTGGTTTGATGTGTAATGTGCAGTATATCTGCACACGAGATTCCCTGTGACTTTCTTTGCATCGCGTTATTTGCCCTCTTGACACAAAGGGCATGCGTCTTTCCTGAATTGCTGAGAAATATTAACAGGGGAATGAGCGGGTTAAAGAGATAGAGAATAGGCGTGCCAAAGGAAGAGATGGGCATAGGGAAAGGCGGGGGTAGGAAGAGGTGGGCAAGATGAGGGGAAGAGTTTGAGGGTGAGGAAATATGGAAGTGGGAAATGGGTTGGTTGACGGGGGAGGAGAGAAGGGCATCATTTGAAATGTGTTAAATGTCAGACTTAGCGAACTCAAGTTCCTGCAATACATGCAGAATCTCAATTTCGCTAAGAGCAGAATCCGCCACGTTTTAATATATATACAAGACTCAATAGTGTTCGGCCCATCTCTTCATTTGCATATCCCTGTCCATCAATCTAACCAGACTGTGAGTAAAAATTAAGAGAATGGAGACTGGCATTCGGCATATGCTCTTCGCAGACGAGACTGCCCTCGCCGAAGCACAGATCTTCATTAACAAGTTAGCAAAATCACGTGATCTGTTTGGACTCGCCATCAGTGTACAAAAGACGAAAGATGGCTCATGGTACAGAACCTTCAGACAGTGTCTTAAACGATAACAATCTGGAGGTAGTAAATGACTTTAACTACCTCGGATTTATCATCATCGACAACCTTTCACTGGGCGCAGAAACAATTATGAATGGCCTCATAAGCACTTGCCAGGCTCGCACAATCTCCACACATGTTGCTGTGTACAGATCATGTGTGATTAGTAACCTTCTCTATGGCAGCGAAACATGGACTCTGTATGTCTCTCATGAAAAAAGGCTAAATGTTTTTCGTATTTACTGTCTGAAACGCATACTTAGAATTTCATGGAGTGACTAACAGCGATAGTTGGACCGTGCAAAGAGTGTCAGCTTAGTTACGATTCCCCGCTTGTGGTGGCTTGATCACGTGTGCAGAATGGAGGTGGGCGAAAAGACATCATTTACGAAGAGCTGGCCACGGGCAAGCGTAAAATAGGTAAGACCCTTTCTCCGCTACAAAGATCTTTGCAAGCATGACCTAAGCCGTTGGATATGAACACCTGCAACTGGTAGGAACTTGCCAAGGACATGTCCGGCTGAAGGCAGGCTTTGTGTGCTAGTCTGTCGGCAGGTGAAGACAGGATGCGTCAAGATGCAGTCTCCAAACGTTTCCGACGAAAGCAAGGGCAACAACTGACTGTCCCCTCTCTAGCGTG
Organism: Ariolimax columbianus; assembly: GCA_036924085.1. Taxonomy (NCBI): domain Eukaryota; kingdom Metazoa; phylum Mollusca; class Gastropoda; order Stylommatophora; family Arionidae; genus Ariolimax; species Ariolimax columbianus. The sequence goes on along the minus strand of JAVGWX010000011.1, from coordinate 79,293,147 downwards.
AAGTCCATGTCTCTCTAGACTGACAGGATGCCAAGCAATAGGGGAACTGGAAGAGAGTACAGTACATATGACTTCTTCGTTCGTTTGAGAAACTCTCGCTACCAAGTCCTGAAAAGGGCTTTGCAAGTAGCAGGATGTAGTCCGCAGAATGGAATGCGCTATGTCGTAGTTTACAGCTTGACTACGACATTTGCCCCTTTCAGTCCGATTACAACAGGCATTTTTGGTACGCGTTGACCTTCCCTCTTCGATCCCTTCTCCTTAGCCAGTCTGCTTTATTACAGCCCGTTATCCAAGTTCACCGCGTGGATATGTAGAAGGCAGCTCTGGTTCGCTGGCCTAGACGCTAGCAGTCAGCTATAGGTCGCTGATCTCTGCAGCTCATGCACCACTCAGCATCTTGATTTCCATGTACGAATGTGAGGGCTAGGAAGGATGCAGTAGAGGCGGGCTCTAAATGTTAATAGTTACATAAATATCTTGAGCAATTCCGAGTAGTACTACTAACAACAAAAATGGCACACAATGTAATATATGGTTTCATAAAAAGCAAGAAATCAACATAAAGCTTTATTTTACTTGTATAATAATGTTTACAATCACAATTCTGTGTTTATATATATCTCATTACGTGTAAATGAAAGAAATGGCAGGGGAAAAAACATTATTGTAAAGCAGGGGTCTCAAACCAGTCTGAGGAATAGTCTTGAAAATCAATCAATCAAAACCCATCACTCACCTCGGTGCATAGGCCATTGACAACATTCCGCCAGCATGCACAGCCAATGGGCTGCTCTGTCTCTGACTAATTGTACCGTAGTTTCTTCTCACATTCTCTTTTTCGTGTATTTTTGGGTTCACCTTCTCCCTCTCTTCCCATGTTAGAGCCTGTCTATGGTGGACTGTCGTCCGCAGAGTATGCCCTATCCACCCCCATTTTCTTCACTTAATTTGTTGTTCCAATGGTTGTTGTCTCATCCTTTCCCATAGGTCTTCAATCCTCACCATGTCCTGCCACGTTATGCCCATTACCATACATAGGCATCTGTTAATGAAGGACTGGAGTCTTTGTATGGTCTTGTTAGTTCTCCATGTTTTACCTCCATACAGCAGCACAGACTTGACACTAGCGTTGATTTTTCTAACTTTGATGAGAATCTTGATTTCTCTGGATCTCCATTTCTTGTTTTGAGAACTGAATGAAGATATGTTTAATTAATTGTGTGCAGGCTGCATCTCAGTTAAAGCTCTGTGTTTGTTTTTCTTTTCTTCACTGTAATCTAGTAGGTCATATGAGGTTCCCCATCTCGCTGTATTATGATTTCTCTGGTAATGTTCGATAAAGACATTTGGCTGTTTGACTCTTTCTCATGTTTCTAGTGGCATTATTGTGTCTAGTTTAGTTATTCATTATATTGTAACAGCGACAAACACTTTACTCCTTTAGCAGAGTTATTGTTTGAAGATATAGTCAACATTGAACTTCAATCCTTCAGCTTTTGTGTAAATATATAAATCCTCCCGCTTACGCAAGAAACAAATAATCCCATTCACACAGGAAACGAATCCTCCCATTTATACAGGAAACAAATACTCACATTTACACTGGATATTTTTATTCCAATCTACAAGCGTTCTCTTTTTAGACTGTTATTTTAAAGAAGTATAATTTTCAAATGCTGATCAATACTTTTTCAGACTAAATCTGTTTAAAAGTAGGATAGTAGCCACTTGATTGTGTATGTCTTCATTAGTCACTGGAGTTGAGTAATATAACAATAAATAATGCAGAGAACTACGGTTACCTATGGAACAAATATAGAGTTTATCTACTTCCTGCAATAATAGTGAATTTTTCAGTTTGGAATGCGCCACCAAACAAACAAAAAAAAAGGGAAAAAACTGAAATACAGCAAAATTTCATTTAAGCCACACAAATGTGGTATCATCATATTGTATGAATTATCACGAAGTAGCCCACATTGCTTCTGTTATTAGTAGGAACAGTCCCACTACCAGAAGGCCATGAACTGGGCTTTTTCTGTCGGAGGTTATGCTCTGCACATGTCTAGGGAACATTTGGTTAGCATCTAGATCTTATTCTCAATTCCACTCTCAGCTGTGGCATTTTGGAGCAGATATTTGAAAATGCAGGGTATTATGTCCCATATTAGAGATGAGGTATATTTTTCTAAAACAGAAACACATCTAACTTGAGTGAAGACATAAATTAAATATGAGTTTAATTACTGTCAGTGAAATGTCTTGTCGAACATTAATAGACAATTCATAATATAGTAAAAGTGGTACACCAGAAGACCTACAAGACTATGAGAAAGAAAGAGAGGGTAAATATAGAGCTTTAATCAGTTGTACCCCATGGGTCATTACACTTGTTCTCATGTGGCCCTTGGACTGGTATGAATTTGTGATACCTGATTGATCATCTGTTTTAAAATGAAGTCTGACCTAACTTAGCCATTCATCTTCTACTGTAGAATGCAGTAATATACCTTTTGTACTGAAATCAAGTCTGACTTTAACAATAGACAATATTGACCTGTCATATTGAAGTCAAGTCTGCCTTAACATAGACACTCATCTTCTGCGAAGTGCAGTAATTGACAAGATTGATCTCTCGTATTGATGTCAAGTCTGACTTAACATAGACACTCATCTTCTACTGTGGAATACAGGAGTCTTCTTTTCATGTCCTTATGGCTTATAGCTTCCACATGATGGGGTAAGCCGCCTGTGCCATGTCCATCCCTCCTTAGTCATCTCTAGCAACATGCAAGGCAGGTACCAGTGTTAATCTTTGCTTTCATTTCAAGCCCCGTAAAACATGTACGTTAAAGTAATATCACTGGTATAAATTTGTTGGCATTAATTTTCATTGACACTCATCACTGTTGCAAACAATCAAAAAGCATATATTTGCCATTCCATTCTTGACATGTTAAAATACAAAACTAATAGAACAAACTGTATTGAGGAACATGATATGGTCCCCATACACATCTCCTTATCATGTACCTGAATATATAAGATAGTTATCATGTTAGATATTATGTCGATAAATAAAAAATGCATAAATGTCCACCACTTATGAACTAGCTCTATGGAGATATCACACACAAATAACTTTAGATTGGCCCCTGCTTTCTTTAGAGGTATTCAAGGTGACATTTAAAAGCGCACCAAGACAAATTATACACAGTATATAGTATCATTTATTTTGTCTGTTATTAGCTGTTTAATTATTCATGAAATGAGTAATTATACTACAGAAGAGCAGGTGGTTGTCAGTGTTTTGATTCACAAGCGAGATCAAGATGCTGAGCAGCGCATGAGCTGCAGTGGTCAGTGACCCATAGCTGACTGCTAGCGTCAGGGCCAGCGAACCATAGCTGACTAGACCCTTCTACACCTCCACACGGTGATCCTGGATAACAGGCTGCAGCAGGGCAGACTGGTTAAGGAGAAGGGACCGAAGAGGGAATGCTAACCCGGTACTCAAAAAATGCTTGCTGAAGTCGGATATGTTGGACCGAAAGGTGCGAATATTGCAGTCAAGCTGTAAACTACGACACAACGCATTCCGTTCTCTGGACTACATTCTGCTACTTAAGCACTTTCAGGGTTTGGTAGTGGGAGATTGAGAACAAACGAAGAAGAAGATTCATAAGCACTAAAACACAAACAAGACATTACCAGAAGTTCACTGCCAATTCCAATGGTTAAAAATGGCAGCTTCTAGAAAACTAATACCATTAGCTATTCACCAAAGTCAAGTATGAAATATAAGCAGGAGAAGACATAGCAGGAGTGAAGGAGTAGGAAAAAGCAGAATTACCGTTAGGCATATGACAAATTGATGCTTTAAATAGGATGAGGAGACTGAGAAATATGCAGTGTTCATGAAAACAGTTTCATTGTTGATCTTATTATATTGGAAATGGTTGTTAAAACTAAATGACAAAATAATTTAGAGGATAGATAATAAGACATTGTAATCAGTCTGCAGTGAGTAGTTATACAAGGAATTGATCCTACAGCTAAAACAGGTTATTAGCAACTTTACAAAATCCCCCAGCATTTTAGAAGCTTGAACAACATCTGAAAACAAACTCAAACGAGCTATATTTTTATGAAATATTACAATAATTAAGTATAATAAGGAAATACGACATCAGTAAAATTAGACACTGCACATATTTCATAAAATGTATCCATTTGCTTTTTTTCCTCTCTAAGCAGTAAAAACTTGAACAATATAAACATACAATTAAGAAATATGTAATATCACAGACTCACCAGCAACAAATTCTCATGCCCATATAAACTATATTTCGCATGAAAACATTTGTATGTAAAAAAAAAAAACATCCATGTCCATGAGATTTTTTAAAAATTGTAAGAAAACAAAAAGCATATTTATTTGGACATGGATACATCTATGTATAACAGACAAACAACAAGAGCAAACATGGCTCAAATAAACATACCAACCAACATGTGAAAAAGTAAACCAAATACTTCAAAATAGCGACAAATACCCATTGGTCTCGAGGTAAGGTGTTCGCCTCGAGTGCTGGAGGTCGCGGGTTCAAATCCCGGTGCAGACTGGACATTTTTTCATGTGGATCATCCGGTAAATATTTCCCCTGATCTCTGAGTAGTAAGATCAGACGTTCAAAATAGAAAAGAGTAGGCCTAACGGCCGCTGCTCAGGCAAAATTCTAAGTTAAAAATCTGTTCAAATTATTTATTCTAGGGATTCTCGTCCCACACAGAATATATAGCACAAAAGGGGACTGCGTGGCTATAATATCACTGATTTACGCTTCCACCACCAGCCCCAAACATAGGCGATCGTATATTCCAGGGGTTAACAGATGGTGGGATTGACTTGGCAAGTCACCAGTAAATATTTGCCTGCCAAAAAATATGAAGCAAAGGAGGTCACACCTCCTCACGACGTCTAACGACATAAGTGGACTGAAGATAGAGCTACAAATAGGAATGGCTAAACTGATGTGCGAAATGGTCTACTGGTCATGCTAATGTACCAAGAAATGACCCACCCAAATAAAAATGACATCAAACTGTGACTAAGAGAACAGAACATAATCTCCCAACTTAGGACAGAACATAATCTCCCAACTTAGGACAGAACATAATCTCCCAACTTAGGACAGAATACATCGGACTAGCAATACTTCAACACGTTAAACCCTGAATATGAACCGAACTGCACATATCTCTAGTTGGTTGCAAGTCCCTTGAAACTATCAGGATTGGATCACCCACTGTTTCCATTTATCGCTTTAAGAGGTGAGTGCCTTACCTCTCGACAATATCATTCACAATGTGTCATGGACATGTTGCTAACAGGGCAGGGCCCAATCTCTCCAAGAAGATCATCTGGTTGATCAGTCCTGAAATTGGTTGTAAGGTTGTCTATGTTTTTCCATTTTACCCTATCCTCTGGTTCATCAGTGCTGAGACTGGCTGTAAGGTTGTCTGAGTATGTTTCTCGATTTGACCCTATCCTCTGGTTCATCAGTGCTGAGACTGGCTGTAAGGTTGTCTGAGTATGTTTCTCGATTTGACCCTATCCTCTGGTTCATCAGTGCTGAGACTGGCTGTAAGGTTGTCTGAGTATGTTTCTCGATTTTACCCTATCCTCTGGTTCATCAGTGCTGAGACTGGCTGTAAGGTTGTCTGAGTATGTTTCTCGATTTGACCCTATCCTCTGGTTCATCAGTGCTGAGACTGGCTGTAAGGTTGTCTGAGTATGTTTCTCGATTTGACCCTATCCTCTGGTTCATCAGTACTGAGACTGGCTGTAAGGTTGTCTGAGTATGTTTCTCGATTTGACCCTATCCTCTGGTTCATCAGTGCTGAGACTGGCTGTAAGGTTGTCTGAGTATGTTTCTCGATTTGACCCTATCCTCTGCTCTTCATTTCAGCATGTTTGTACTTTAATGTCCCTGCATGCCTGAGATGTACAGGTGAGTCTTGGTTGCCCCAGTTCTCTCTTCCTTTGAATCTTGCCCTCTATAATTTTCTGTAGCAGACTTTCATGTCTCATATTGTGCCCCAGCCAACTCAACGTTTTTGTATATGCTATATTTGTCTTTGTGAGTTCATTGTCATTGGATATTTTTTTCTGTCCAACTGTCATGGACATGTTGCTAACAGGGCAGGACCCAATCTCTCCAAGGAGATGTCATCATCATCTGGTTGATCAGTCCTCAGTATATTTCTCCATTTGACCCTATCCTCTGGTTGATCAGTCCTGATTGTGGTATAACACAAATAAGGTTCAGATGCAGTTTTTGGTTGACTGCGTAGCAAAGCGGTTAGTGACATGGCTCACAACCCAATATTCTTACGTTCAGATTCAGCAAGGTAGTAGTGCTATGGAAAGTAAACATTTTTGATGTTGTGCTGATGATATTGGGCCAAAAGGTGCAAAAAATGCAGTACAGCTCACAAGGAATGGTGAACAAAGCAAACAAGAGAAAAATGAAGTTTTTACATGAAAAAAGTATAGTAACTGTTCCGAAAAATATTTTCTTTAAAAACATTATTTATATTTATAAAATATGATGGGATATTCACTTATACATTATTTATATTTATAAAATATGATGGGATATTCACTTATACATTATTTATATTTATAAAATATGATGGGATATTCACTTATACATTATTTATATTTATAAAATATGATGGGATATTCACTTATACATTATTTATATTTATAAAATATGATGGGATATTCACTTATAAAATGTGTAAGTTCTATGGGCTTCCATGTGAAAATCTAGTTCATATTTATGGGCAAATATAACTTGACAGATTTTACACTGCTTCATGTGAGTTCTCATGTGTTTTTGTAAAATGGTGTAACGACCAAATGCCTTATTACACAGACAACATATGAAAGGTCTATCCCCAGTGTGGATGGTCATGTGAGACCTGAGATGATTATTCTTAAGGAACCTTTTTCTACACTCTCCGCACTCAAATGGCCTTTCTCTTTCTTCTGTACTGGTAGACAAAGTTTGAGACCGTGGTATTTTCATGATTTGTTTAGGCTTACTATCATCCTTAATTGGGGAGGCTACTGAAAGTGACTGTTGAGCAATGTTTTTATAAACTCGTATTGGCTGAGAGATGATTTGGAAAGATGTGTCATAGTCTGGAACAGAGAACACTTTCTTGCTTTCTGATTTACTGGTTACTGTGCTTGGAAGATGAAAATTCTGCATTGTTTCATTACTGTTGCTACCTGATGGCTGGACCTGAAAAGATTGGCTAACATGAGCCAATGGCAAAGGGCATAATGGAAGAAGTGCTATGTTCTTTATATCTTGGCCTACATTTTCATCATCAGTAGAACTTGCTGAAGCATCTTTCTCACCTTCATCATTCTCAGTTAACTCATCACAGTCAGCAGCTTTGTTTTCTATAAACTTTCTTTTCACATGAAGAAATCTAACATGTTTGATCAGGTCATACTTGTTTTCAAAAAACCTATGACAGTGACTACATATGTGAGTCTTCAGGTGACGAGTTAGAGATACACTGCGAACATAGTCTTTATGACACAAAGTACATCTGAAAACATTTTTGTCCACATCAATGAAAGAATATTTCTTGAACATTTCTCGGTTTGGTTTGGATACAAATAATGAAGATGGTATTTTGTCCTCCTCTCCAGTAATTTCAGCCTTAATTGGTGATGTCTTCTTGTGATGGCTATATTTGTGTTCAGGTAAATCGGATTTGTCCTTAAAGAACTTGTTACAAAACTGGCAAACATGGGTTTTAAAGTGCCTAGTCAAAGTTGTAGGTCTGGCATATTTTCTCTTACAAATAGTGCAAGCAAAAATGTTGTTATCTGGATCCAGGAATGAATGCTTTTCAAAAAAATGTTTGTTGGTTTGAACAATTTCATCATGAGACAAGGTAAGTAGAAAATTCACAGGACTGAGCAGTTCTAATGGCTCACCATCAAAAACATCTTCAATCTCATTCAAGATCTGGTCTTCCAGTCCATTTTCAGATTCTGGTGATGCCATGTGGTAGCCTTTCAATTTTTGTAGGGGGACACATAATCGCTGAGCTTCCATTTTGATTTGTTTCAAAAGCTGCTTCACATGATGAGATTTGTGAGCAGACAGGTTATCTCTGTCTCTAAAAAATGTATTGCAGTACTCACAAACATGATGGTGTTTTAAGTGATTTCTCAAATACCTTTCCTCATGAAATATTATACCACAAAGTTTACAATATAAAGCTTGGTGGTTAACATCTTTTCCTGAGTACATCTTGAACTCTGAGCCATGTTTTTTCACAATGTCCCCATGTCCATAAACTAAAGGTTTCCTAAGAGCCGTAAGTTTTTCAGACTCATTTTTATCAGATTCATCATGTGTTATTACTCCATTTTCTAAAACTGTCTTTATTCCTGAGTAAAGCTCTTCATCTGAATCAGAGATTTCAATGTCGCTAAATTTATTATCACTTCCATCAACTGCATTGTTCAGTATTTCATAAAATTCTTTACTGCCCAAGATACTGTCATCATCAGAGTCAGTAGATTTAAGGTTATCTACCTTCACTTGTCTTCTGAAGACTTTTACCTCTTCCTTATCGCTTAAAGCTTCCATTTTTATACCTTTTGTGAGATCTTTTTTTGCATTTAAGGACTTCATTTCAGTTTTATTTACCCCAGACAGACTGCTCTCCTCCAGAGATCTTCCGCTGAAAAGCATTGTTGGGCCATGATCATTCATATGGTTTTCTAAGTCAGATGCTCTATCAAAGTGATCATAGCAAAGTCTGCATGTATAGTCATTTGCTACAACATGCAGCCCCTGAACATGGTCTTCCAGCTCCTTGTCCTCATGAAAAGTCATTTCACAAATAGCACATTTTAAAATCCTCTCATGTAACTTCAAATGTATTTTCAGTTTGGAGAGGTTGGGATAAGTCTTAGTACATACACCACATACATACGTTTCATCATGGACGCACGTGTGATTTGTTAAATATCTTTTACTAGCAAATGTTTTGTTGCAATCATCACATTCAAATTTTCTGACAACTGCAGAAATATTTTTATCAGCTCTGCTTAATGTTGAATTGCTACTTAGGTGAGATTGAAACTTCATCTTTGCCGTGTCCTTAGACTTAATAACAGAAGCTTTGTAGAGGATCTCTTCAGCGACTTTGCTTGAATTACCAGATCTGTGTGATTTGAAATGATTTTTTAAGCCATATAAGTTGGCAAAAGTTCTAGAACATACTTTGCAAGATAAATTGGTTGCCCAGTTGTGCGATCTTCTATGAATTGTTAAAAGCAAAGGACTTTTACAACCTTTCTGGCAGATGTTACATATGTACTTAAAAGCATGAGATCTGGTATGTTTTCTATATTCAGCTCTGGAAAATGTAACTTTTTTACATAGACTGCATGAGAAACCTAGTTTACATTTTGTTTGAATTGGCACTTTGTCCCCATTTTTTTCTATGTTGTTAACCACATTACAAAGATCTGCAAAATTGCCATGTTCAAAACTAGCTCTCAGGTGTAATTGGGTTTTCATATGCTTTTTCAAAATGCTCTTCCTTGTGTAGTTAGTGTTGCAGACACCACAGTGATAAGGTTTTTCTTTTGTGTGTGTTTGTATGTGCCTACTGAGGTCTCCTTTACTTTTGCTTCGAGTATCACAATAGGGGCAAGCAAACCTGTTTGTATGGGTGACAAAATGTTGTCGCAAAGTTTGCCTTTTGTTAAACACTTTGTGGCAGCTTTCACACCGATAACATGTAGTAGTTCCATCTTTATTCACAATAAGTTTCATGATCTCAGAATCAGAGAAATTCTTATTAGAATAACTGCCTTCTTTTTCTAATGATGACCTAATTGTATGTCTTTGTCTAGTAGGAGTTGCACCTGGCAACTGGGTGTGTGATTTAGGAAACAGCATTGTATCTGGTGTAACCAAGCTCAAGCCTTGAGAGCCTCTCTTACAGCCATCAGTCCTCACATGATCAGAATCAACATCACTATGTTCATGGTAGTGGGTCAATGGTGAAACATCTCTATGTTCATACAATCTCTGTGCCAAGTTTAATTTGGATGAGTCTCTGGAATAAATTTCTAACTCCTTTCTGGAAGGTTTTAGATCTGCAGATTTTTCACAGTTGGGGCTTTCTGATGAGTATGTAAAACCATGCCCATGTGGATGTGCAATAGTTTCTTCATATAAATAATTTATGTTTCCATCTTTATTAACTGAAAGCTCTTTTGCTGAACCATCAAACACAGTGTTCAAGTCAATACTGCTGGAATTACTTCTCTTAATAATCTTCACCGTCTCTGAAATCTCACTGGAATTATCAAAACCTTTATCACATTCATCTTCCTGTGTTTCATTACTGCCATGTCCACCAGACGCAACACAATGTTGTTGACATGGTTGTCGCAAGAATTCAGACTTAGCTGTCAAAGTAGAAACATCCTGATAACTGTCCTGTTCAAAGCTGTCAGTAGGCTCAATCTTAAAGACCACTTTTTGATATTCAATGGCCTCTGAACTTAACATGGCAACATCACATCTATCCCAGACTACAAATTTCAAAACTTGTAGCACTCAAGCAACATTATAAATAGAAAATCATCAATTTCTCCATGAGACAGCAATAATACACAAACAATAAAATATACTACATAATAACTCAGATGGAAATGTCACTGAGATTATAGTACTGTTCCAGTCTGCTTCCCTTGTGATACATAGGGAAATTTACAATCACATGCATCCATTACAGATCAACGTAGTGCAGAGAAACACCATCAAGATTGACTTATGGTTGACAATCATGGAAATGAGGCTGTAAAATACATAAAAGTTACAAGTCAATACTACCAAAAGAATTTCATTTGTAAATATATTTCTTCTCTGTACAATTGGTTATCATGAGAGTAGGAAACATTGTCAGCATTCTACAAATATTAATTTCACTTGTATTTACAAAATTAAATATAGTTGTAAAAATTGTAATTGAAAAGAACTAAATATTTCAAATTTGACAACAAAATAACTAATATGCAGATAAAAATATAAATTTATTTTGTGTACAATTAAAAAAACTTCACTTTCAGAAACAGATATGAACTTTTAAAGATCTCATTTTATTTTAACATTTTGGGTCTGATGTAATTTGAATAACACATTAAAAATTCCTTTGATTTAATTTCTTATGGTTTTGTAATGAGCATTTTTGTCTGAAGGATCTTCTGCATATAAATAATATATTCTCTAGCTTCTGAGTACATCTCGTTTTTACCATTCAAATTCGCTTTGCTAAAAAAGGTCTTTTAGCAGACCATGCAGTGAACAGTAGTTGTTCCTTAACACGTAAATCCTGAAATAAATGAGAATTGTTGAAATTTGTAGGAGCAGAGGATGCTGACAAAGTGAAAGAACCTAATTCTAAGTTTGAACTTTGGGATGAAGGTACATCCACACTGTGGCTGTCTGAAGTCAGTGTGGTCGTCATGTTTATATCTGAGGACTGTGAGCCAGCACTTGAAGAAGTGACCATTGGCTCTATAGAGGCAGTGTAATTGTCAACAACACTACCATCTGAGAAGAGACTCCTTTCCAACTCCAAAGCGTTTTCTGTGGTCACATCAAAATTAAGGAGAATAGAGACATTTTGATTACCTGGCATAATCGGTGTTGGTGACGATGCTATTGAGAACATTGAAACACAAGAAATAGCTGAATATGTCTCTTGAGTTTATTTGTGAACTTTTCAGTTCAGAAACCGTGCAATCTTATAAGGTCTGCAAGGCCTGCTTTCTGGTTGTCCATTTATGTCACTCAGGTCTACATTTTCTGACGTAAATATGCTCTCCTTTAAGCTGATCGATACTACAGACAGCTTTCCTTCTTTGTGGTATTTTATATGCAATTTATTCTGCCAGCGAAATTTAAAAAACAAATCACACGGCCTGCAGATGTGGGTTGCCATCAGTCTCATCAGTGCATTGTTGTTTGGGAAGTTCTTAATACAAGAACAGAAGTACTTCTTGTCATTCACCCTCTTAGTTGTAAATCTAGAAATAATGGATCTGTTACTACTGGAAATACAGTAGATAGTTGGCAGTTACTCTGAATCTGCCAGTCCTTTAATAATTTCTGAACGATGACTCCACTTATGATCGAACAGTTCAGATTTTATCACAAAAAACTTGCAGATGCCACAAACATGAGGTTTCATTATGTCGAGTTCAGACTGTTGAGCATGCATAGTTTTGATTGCATGCTGTGCATTGAAATATATTCTTGGAGGGATCTTTAAAAGAAATGTTTTTAAATTCTTGTGAGTTGTGACTTAGCACTTGATAATGATCAAACAAATGTGGGGTTTTCTGTAGTACCGTGTGCAAAGGTTTGTCTTCTAAAACTTCAATTCCCTGCTGCAGAATTGCAACTGCATCTTTAAAATCATCCTTTTCACATTCATCGTCTTCTGAACTTTCATTGAGTGCATGACGAAGAAGGCTCCAAAATTATTCTTCTTCCATCTCATCAGAACTTTTATTCTTTTTCTGCTGATCACTCACTGGACTTTGTTTCTCATTCGTTGGTTTTTTTCTGATACGGTTTCACGGGACAGCTCATGTTTGAAGTACTAGCACAACCAGAATGGGAACTTAATGATTCATTTGTATTTACATCCATATGGTTTAATTGTATTGAAGCCACGATTTCAACTGTAATTTAGACAAATGACTTGATGTGGAAATGTGACAAAATAGTTATATCTAAACATTCAAAAGTTCTGATTACAAGATAAAATTAAGAAGTTTCTGTATAATATTTTAAAATTTAAAAAAAAGACTAGCTTTTTCTTGACAAATGAACTTTTAGTAAAACTGTTCACGACTCATAAAATGCAGATTTATTACACACATGTTCATTCCTTCTTGAGTCAGAGAACGTGCCGGCATATCACAATTGAATATTGTATGTCTGTTTCAAACATCTGTGAAAACACAAACATATAAGCAGTATTGAAATCCTTTTCTAGTTTTTTCAATTGCAATCATTCCTTAAATAATTATTGCTACTGGTACTCGAAATACATTTACCACTTTAAAATAACTTTTCACCACAAGCACAAAAGCAATTACTTAACCAGTACTGGACAGAGCAAAATGACAACTGTAGCATCCCATGACAAAAACCCAACCAAGCTGCATATAAATTAGGGTGACCAAATCTCCTCTATTGCAGCTTTTCTTACGTTTAAAATTATAATTATTTCCCATTTTTAGTCAAAGTTGAACTGTTGGCTTCTGTAGTGATAAGTTTACCAGATGTAAAGAATGATTGCTCAAGACAATTGCATGAAGAGTGATCACATGAGCATGCACATAATGAAAACGCAAATGTTTTAAATACTTTTCTTTCTGTTTCTGTGAATCAACGTCACTGCACTATGGGCATACCCATAGGTGTTCAATCTCTCTCAACAAATGGTGCAGGGTCTGGATGCTAATGGTCCCTATAGCTTGCTGGTGGTACACTCTTGCTCCGTCCTCTCATGTGCCCTAATCTATTCGAACTTCATTTCATGTTGAAACTTTGCAGTCTGTGGATTGCTGCTTCATCTATTGCCGTGTCCTCAACCAACAGGCAGTCACTGATTGATTTCAAAATGTTATTCCTTTTCTTTCATTGCAATAGACCAAAGGGCCACCTCGAAAATAATGCTGGCTAGGACAGATCATCACTCACACACACACCAGACCCCCTATTATAAAAGACACATGTTGCTGTTAGCTCTTGACAAATGAACCAAATGTTTTAAAGCAATAAAACTTTATTGTGTATTTCTGTTGGCTGCACAATGCAGATGTGGAAATTAACACATGTTATGCTGTGAGATCTTTAGTTATTGAGAAATAAAGAACAATTAAATATGGTCATTCGCACACAAATAAAATAAAATTGTAATTTTATCAACACTGATTAACATATGGAAAGGTGATTTTTTTATTGTTGCGCAAATCATACTTGTAATTTATGGTACAAAAGAATGCAACGATCATAGCTATTGAACCTATAATGGAACAAAACAAAAAATCCTGTCTCCACAAAAAATATATGGCTCTGCTTTTTTTATACAGACAGTTTTTGATTAGCTTGTCATTACCTTTTATACTGCTATCGTTCGTCCAGTTCTTGATAAAGACATTTATAGGTTTAAACGTTGGTAAACTTCTTCATCGTACGCAGTCAGACATCAACCTTTATTTTATCGAAAAAAGCAGCGGTCATTCTGAGGCTGTCGACACTGCCATAGAGCTTGTCTAGTGTTGCCACTGGTGATGGCCACATCTGCTCTCTCTGGTCCTCGTATGTCGGGCAGTTTTGCAGCAAATGCTCAGTGGTCATTTTCCCAGTACCACCTATCTTCAATTTGTTGAATAGGTGGTACCTCAGTCTATTGTGGCCAGTGCGAAGTCTGAAGACCATTACCTGCTCTCTTCTGTTCAACTGGTAATAGGCATAAACGTTGGTAAACAATCACTACAGGTACCATTCACATATAAAACTGCACTTTAACTCTCCTTTAATTTTTGGCCACCATTGCATAATTGGTATTCAGTTTTAAAGTTGATAAAAACATATGCAGGTATTTTCTTCTTCTTCGTATTCTGTCAGATGTCAACTTGAATTTGTTCAAAGAAAGCAGCGGTCATCCTGAGGCTGTCGACACTGCCATAAAGCTTGTCTAGTTTTGGCACATATGCATTTTCTGGTCTTCATATGTCGGGCAAATTTTGCAGCATTTGTTCATAGGTCATTTTGCCTGTAACACATGTGCATTCGTCAGTAGCACTAACTTCAGTCTATTGAATAGATGGTACCTCAGTCTGTTGTGGCCTGTGCAGAGTCAGAAGACCACCACCTGATCTCTTCTGTTCAACTGTTACCGTAACAAGCATAATTGTTTGTGTAGCCAGTATGGTCTGTTTCCAATTTGTCCATGTATCTGACCCTAATAAACCTTTTCAACTCTTCGTAGGTCCCACTAGAATCTGGTAGTGGTAATCTTCCACCTTCTTTTGCCAGTCTGTCTGCTTCCTCTTTGCCTTGAATGTTATAGAGGGATGGAACCCATTGTACCACGATTCTTTTGAGTGTGGACTGCTGGCAAATTTAAGAGTACTGATCTTAAGTTATTTAGTTCTGCATTTATTATTCTGGCTTTTTAGCACTGTAACCACTGACCAGGAATCTGTAAAAAAGACTTGTTTTTTTTATTGCTTTCACCTATCAGCATTGTTTCAACTGCAGCTTTCAATGCCTCTGCTCTAAAATTGCTTGAGAATGTTCCCATTGCTACTGACAGTGTTATCTTTCTACCATTTGTTAGGCTCAGAAATACCTCTGCCCCTCAATTTTCTGTTGCAACTGTTGCAGAACTGTCAGAGTATGCATGGGTCCAGTCAGTGGGTGAGTAGTTTTTCTCTATGTATTTCTGGATTATGTCTCTTCTTTCCTTTTCAGTCTGGCTGTTCTTGTTTCTGATACCTGGTATATTTTTTATCCCTTCTGGAATGATCTGCTGCTTCCTGGTGGGTTTACACACAGTAAGGATGGGGTTTGGTGTTGATACGGCATTCATAGGTTCTTCTCTCTAATTTGTTTTGACATTTCTACCAAATTTCTCCACTTTAGTCTCACTTTTCCAAATCCATTTAGTCTCTCGTGCATTGGATGGTCTGTCAGTCTTCTTAGTTTCTCAGCTTGCTGTCTCTTCTATCATCATTGATATACAGGTATGACTGTACCATGTCAGAACAAACACAAAATTAAATCCACGTTACAGCCACAAGGTCTTCATCAGGGACCAAAGGACATACAAAAACACCTCAAAATCATGAGATATTCAGTATTTAGTTTTACTGCAACCGGTTACATGAAACGCACAAATTCATGGTTCTTGTCAATGTTGAAAACCAATTAAGTTTAAGAGATGTCCTTTATTAGAACTAATTAGGTTGTGCTGATAGAAGCCAATGCTTACAGAAAGGTTATATCGCATCTGAAAAAATAATTCTGTTTTGATGTAATGTTTAATGGGGGGTGGGGGCCGCCAGGAGGAGTGTTTAGAGAGAGAGAGAGAGAATGAGAGAGAGAGAGAGAGAGAGAGAGAGAGAGAGAGAGAGAGAGAGAATGCAGAAGTTTAACTCACAAAGAGAGAAATCATTGGACAGCCTAACATTTTGATATGGAAGCTACTAAGATAGTAAAAAAAACATGAACACCACTTGGGATTGTAAGTTATACAGTGCCACGATCGTCTGTTGATTCTACCAGACTCCATGGCTTATGAAAGAGACAACTGCTGGCAGGGGATGGCTGGATTAAAGATGTACTGTCTACACCTTATAAACTGTATAAAGCATTAGTTAGGTGTTGAGTCCATATCATGGAGGAGATATAAACATGCTGGAAAGGATACAAAAAAGAGCGACAAAGCTGATAGTGGGATTCCAGAATTAGTTATCAGGAAAGACTCAGAAAAACCGGTCTACAGTGTCCAGAAAAATGAAAAGTCAAGATGACTTAAAACAAGTTTATATAATAATCAAAGGAGCAGATAAATTAGACTATAACAAGTTGTTTTCAAAATACAAATACCTACAAGAACAAGAAGGCACATCTACAAATTAACTAAAGAAAGGTCCAGATTAGATTTTTGGAAATATTTTTTTAGTCAGAGAGTGGTGAATGCTTGGAATGCATTGCCACAGGAAGTAGTGGAGGCTGGGGCAATTAATGCATTTAAGAATAGATTGGATGTGCATAGCTTTTAGAGCAAGGAAATATAAATTAAACTGGTTGTATACAGACTCTGCTGAGTCTTCTAAACCAGTATAAAAAAGATGTTAAGTTAATCACACGAAAGGTTAAATTTGACTATAACAAGTTTTTTTTTCAAAATACAACCACCAATGAGAACAAGAGGGCACATATACAAATAAGTAAAGTTTAAAGAAAGATCCAGATTGGATATTAGGAAATATTTTTTTAGTCAGAGAGTGGTGAATGCTTGGAATGCATTACCCCGGGTGGTGGTGGAGGCAGAGACAGTTAATGCATTTAAGAATAGATTGGATGTGCATAGCTTTTAAAGTTGGGTAATGCAAATGTGACTGGTCGTCTAGTCTACAGACTCTAATGAGTCTTCTAAACCAGCATAAAAACGTTAAGTTAAGTTAATTCGACATTGATCCTGAACTGTTAGGTCCTTTCGGCTTTACCTTTAGTGCATTTATTATTTATTTTATAGATGACCTGGATTTGTCATGCCCTGACTTGCGAGTTTCAGTCATTGTTTATTTGCCTGTTTAAAAAATGTTTCAAACCAAGCACAAAAACAGCGGAATTATTCTGGGAATACTCATAAAATCATTGATAATTATGATACTGCTTAAAATCAATATATTATAAATATAAATATAAATATTACTGCACCGCTTTACGTCTGCAGCTTACATTTTTGATTTTATTAATTAAGATTTCTGTTCGGGTACTATAGCGTTATGCAGATGTTCTCACCTAATATAAACGTCCATAAAAAAAAACATGTGGTAAATAGCAATCACAAATGAATGCATCATTCATATGATGCTGCAGTGGTTGACATAATGTGCGGACATGGACTGCCTGACGTGGAAGACCATGACGAACGTTTCACAGGCTCGTGCGCAATAATGGTGCGCGCAGGCGCGGCGCACCGTCAATGGCCGATTAACCAGATTTCATTGCATCTTCCAACCACTTTTGAACTACAATTAATGGGCGTATAGGGTCATAACTAAACTTCTTTTTACTGACTTAGAAGTCTCTACAGAGTCTGTGTAGAGCCAGTTTATTTCACGTAAGCGTAAAAAGAAAAGTCAGACAACCACAGTTGAGGTTCAAAGAAAAGATGTGTCTAAGCGTGATATGAAAACCCTGGACATGGGCCTACATCCTGGGAAGACGAAGCTGCAGACAGATCCAAGTGGAGATGTACCCTGAAGGACCACCTCGTGCTTGGTGAAGAGAAGCTATTGTAACACATAAAAGTGAAAAGACAAAGCCGTAAAGAGAAAGATACGAATACAAGCTAAGTATATATTTTTTTTCCAAGTTATTTCATCCTATAGTCTGTCATGACTAAAAGGGGCTGCTGCTACTAGGAAAAAAAATAAGTGAAAATAGGGAGGCAGCAAATCTACTCAATCACTACTTTGGCACAGTGTACACAAAAGAGGACTGCTCCAAGATCCCAGAGCCTGTAGATATTTTTCAAAGAGACATGGATACATCAGGATTAGGATCAATCTGTATTACAGAGGAAATGGTTTTTAAAAAATTGGAGGGGTTGAAAGTGGATAAATGTCCAGGTCAAGATGGAATTCATCCAAAATTGCTGTTTGAAATTAGAGACCAATTAGCAAAACCATTGGCTATATTATGTTCTCAATCACTTGCACAAGGGATTGTTCCACGGGATTGGAAAGATGCGGGAGTGATCCCCTTATTCAAAAAGGGCAAAAATGCAGATCCAGCAAACTATAGACCTGTGAGCTTAACGTGCATAGTCTGTAAATTGTTAGACTCAATAATCAAAGAAAACATTGTAATGCATTTAGACAAATTTAATCTAATTAGAAATAGTCAGCATGGGTTTACCAGAGGGAGATCATGCTTAACAAATCTATTAGAATTCATGGAGGACGTTACCAAAATGTTAGATAAAGGGGAGCCAGTGGATGTTATTTATCTGGATTTTGCAAAGGCCTTTGATAGAGTACCTCATCAAAGATTATTTCGAAAATTAAAATCACATGGAATAGGTGGGGAAGTTGCCAAATGGATTGAAAATTGGTTAACGGGAAGAAGGCAAAGGGTGGGTATAAATAAGGAGTACTCTGAGTGGTGTGAAGTGAAAAGTGGAGTGCCACAGGGCTCGGTTTTGGGACCAATTTTATTCTTGATATATATAAAGGATTTGGACATAGGTATGGGATCCATTATTGCAAAATTTGCTGATGACACGAAACTATGCAGTAGTGTCTCATCTAAAGCAGAAGTAGATATATTGAGGTCGGATTTAGATAAAATTCGAGAATGGTCTGTAATCTGGCAAATGGAGTTTAATGTAGATAAATGTACAGTCATCCACATGGGTAGATCCAATATGGAACATAATTACAGAATGGTAGAGAACAATATTAGAAAGATAGATAAAGAAAGGGACTTAGGGGTTATAATAGATCATACATGTAAGGTGAGGGAGCAAGTTCAGGTAGCAGTAAAAAAGGCAAATGCAATGTTAGGTATGATAAAAAGAAATATTAAACATAGGAGCAAGGAAGTGATAGTCAAACTGTATAAAGCATTAGTTAGACCTAGATTGGAGTACTGTGTACAGGTGTGGAGTCCTTATCAGAGAGGGGATATAGCCATGCTGGAGAGAATACAAAAAAGAGCGACAAAGCTGATAGTGGGATTCCAGAATTACAGTTATGAAGAAAGATTAAAAAGAACTGGCCTTCAGTGTCTAGAAGAGAGAAGAATTCGTGGTGACTTAATACAGGTGTATAAGATGATCAGAGGAATGGATAAAGTGGACTATAACAAGTTTTTTAAAGTACAACCACCAACAAGGACAAGAGGGCACAGCTACAAGTTGACTAAGGAGAGGTCCAGATTAGATATTAGGAAGTATTTCTTTAGCCAGAGAGTGGTGAATGCTTGGAATGCATTGCCAAGTGAGGTGGTGGAGGCTGGGACGGTCAATGCATTTAAGAACAGATTGGATGCGTACAGCTTCTAGAGGAAGGTGTTGTAAATGGAACTGGTTGTATACAGACTCTGCAGAGTCTTCTAAACCAGTATAAAGACGTTAAGTTAAGTTACTACTACTAGTAAAGAAAATAAAGTAACCCATAGCATTACTGCCGTAGGGGTATGAGGTGTTAGCGATCTCACACTTCAAAGGCTCGGCTATATGAGGGCGGTAGCCATCTCATCTCCCTCGCCGCTTTTACTTCCCGGACTGAACCGGTACCCATTTAACCTGGGTCGACCCGGAAGCCATTGCGGTCTGAAAAAAACACTACTGCCTCAACTGGGGAATGAACCCAGGACTCAGATGCGAAGCCAGCGCGCTAACCACTGCGCTACGCGGCTACTATTACTAAACTAAAAATAGATGTGCATCCAATCTACTTTTTGAATGCAATATATCCTGTGGCTATGCATTCCACTCTCTTACTAAAATAAAAGTACTTCCTAATATCTGACAGACGATGGGCTGGATCTCACCCTGGGGGCAACTCTTCCCATTATCTCTCTTCTCACCTCACTCTGTTTCATTTGACTCTGTCCTACGGTCACACTCTTGCAAAACTTTCACACACGCCTCATGGTGGGGCCCTTTCCTTGCACTTTGGTTGGGCTAGCTTCTGAGGGCGCACAAACATAGCATTGGTTCTTACAGACGCACACATGCATCCAAGCACTGGTTTATGCGTCCTGATATCGCCCAATGGACTACGGTCTGGGGTGGAAAATGGCGCTCCTCCGCCAGTAGAAACTAGTGAGGCAAACATCTAAGCAACAACAAAAAATTCCTAATATCTAATCTGAATCTGTCTTTAAATAATTTGAAGATGTGTCCTCTAGTTCTTGTAGACGGTTGTACTTTGAAGCACTTGGTTTAATCTAATTTATCCTTTCCATTGATTATCTGTTATTAAGTCACATCGATTCTTCTCTGTTCTAAACACAATAGATCAGTTTCTCTTAGTCTTTCCTCATAATTCTGGAATTCCACTATCAGTCTAGTAGGTCTTCTCAGTATCCCGTCCAGCGTGTTTATACCCACGCTATGATAAGGACTCCATTGCTGAACACAATATTCCAAATTAGATCTCCCTACTGCTTTATACAGTTTGACTATCCCTTCTTTGCTCCTATGTGTAATGTTTCTTTTTATCATACCCAGCATTGCATTAGTCATTTTATTAAAGTCGATCTGCCAGCTCTCAGACCATTTTTGAAACATCTCTCTCGTAAATCCGATCTTAATAGATCCACCTCCCGCATAGTTTAGTGTCATCCGCGAATTTTGCAATCATGGACCCTATATCATTGTCCAACTAATTAATATATATCAAGAAAACAATTGTTCCCAACACCTCTCCCTGTTGCACTCCCCTTATTACATCACACCATTCAGAGTATTCCTTATTTATGCCAACTCTGCCTTCTTCCCAATATGTGTATCGAATTGCCAACTCCGTCACCTATACCAGGTGATTGCAACTTCCTAAATAATCTTTGATGAAGTACTCTATCAAAGGTCTTTGCAAAATCAACAACAACAAAATTAATACCCACTGGCTCTCCATCATCTAACATTTTGGTAACGCCCACCATGAATTCCAAAAGATTTGTTAAGCACCATCTCCCTTTAGTAAACCCATGATGACGTTTCCTGGTGAGATTAAACTTGTCCAAGTGTACTACTATGTTGGCTTTGATAATAGACTCTAAAATTTGCAGAGTATGCTCAGTAAACTCACTAGTCTGTAATTGGCTGGATCTGATGGCATGCCCTTTTATAACAAGTGGATCACACCTGCATCCTTCCATTACCTCGGAACAATCCCTTTCTCAAGAGTGTGAGAATAAAATATAGCTAATGGTTTTGCTAACAAGTTTATAATTTCAAACAGTAATTTTTAATGAATACAATTTAGACCAGAACATTTATCCACTTTCAAACCTCTAAAATTGTTTAAAAACCATTTCCTCCGTTAATACATAATAATTGTAATCCCTCTGTGTATGTCTCTGTGTTGCAGTTTGGCTCCATTTGGACACGTGCCTTTCCTTACGGACGCCTTTGAGGCAAAGACATCAACTCACTTATTTCCACAAACTCCAGCATGGCAAGAACAGCAGATCCACGCAATCTCATATCTGCTTGACGCCTTTGTGTACACTATTCTCTCCTGTCGCAGCCATCCATTCTGTACCTTCTGATGCAAAGATTGAGACTGATACGAAGACTGTTAAAGAGGTCCCAGATAACAACCTCAGACTAAAGTTACCGCATTGATCTGGATTATCATACTAGAAGTGTTGTTTGCACCAAACCTCTCAGCTTGACCCTTTCCTCTCACTTCAGCAGAGGTCACATCCCGATTTCTTAGCGCATAGTACCGATTTATACAGAGTATTATCACTTAACAACTGTTCAACCTGAGGCTGTGCTTTCAAATGGTACCACTCTGCATTCCCCGACAATGGTGATGATGCCCCGGACATACTCTGTCATTTCTTCACACGTGGATCACAGATGACCGATCATGTATCGCATCTCCACAATGAGGGTATTCTTTGTGTATCTAAGACCTGTCGCATTCCTTCATTCTGGATAAAGTTCTAACCTTTCACACTGTGACCTTGACGGTCTAACAATATCTAGTACATACAAGCTACTATAATTTACATTGGTAATAAATATCAGATACGAAGATTAATAATGTGGTAGACTAATAATACTTTTAAACAGAAGACGATAACAATATTGATTGTGTGACGTCACATTTCTTTTTGTATCTATCTATCTATCTATCTATCTATCTATCTATCTATCTATCTATCTATCTATCTATCTATCTATCTATCTATCTATCTATCTATCTATCTATCTATCTATCTATCTATCTATCTATCTATCTACATATATATCTACATATCTATCTATCTATCTATCTATCTATCTATCTATCTATCTATCTATCTATCTACATACCTATCTATATATCTATCTATCTATCTATCTATCTATCTATCTATCTATCTATCTACATACCTATCTATCTATCTATCTATATATATATATATCTATCTATCTATCTATCTATCTATCTATCTATCTATCTATCTATCTATCTATCTATCTATCTACATACCTATCTATATATCTATCTATATATATCTATATCTATCTATCTATCTATCTATCTATCTATCTATCTATCTATCTACATACCTATCTACATATCTATCTATCTATCTATCTATCTATCTATCTATCTATCTATCTATCTACATACCTATCTATCTATCTATCTATCTATCTATCTATCTATATATCTATCTATCTATCTATCTATCTATCTATCTATATATCTATCTATATATCTATCTATATATCTATCTATATATATATATATCTATCTACATACCTATCTATCTATCTATCTATCTATCTATCTATCTACATACCTATCTATCTATCTATCTATCTATCTATCTATCTATCTATCTATCTATCTATCTATCTATCTATATATCTATCTATCTATCTATCTATCTATCTATCTATATATCTATCTATATATCTATCTATATATCTATCTATATATCTATCTATCTATCTACATACCTATCTATCTATCTATCTACATACCTATCTATCTATCTATCTATCTATCTATCTATCTATCTATCTATCTATCTACATACCTATCTATCTATCTATCTATCTATCTATCTATCTATCTATCTCACTGCATGACAACCCCTGTGGAATAAGTAACGAATTGAGAATTATGGCACCATGCTATACGCAACGAGAAGGAAGACTAACATCTGA
Source organism: Ariolimax columbianus (assembly GCA_036924085.1). NCBI lineage: Eukaryota > Metazoa > Mollusca > Gastropoda > Stylommatophora > Arionidae > Ariolimax > Ariolimax columbianus. The sequence goes on along the minus strand of JAVGWX010000011.1, from coordinate 79,269,366 downwards.
TCAGGCAAAACATACTGATCAGACATGTTAGTCAGGTTCAGGAAAAACATACTGGACAAGACCCTCACCGTGGCTTCCACGCAGCCTTCCTGGAAACAGGCTGTTTTCTCGACATCCTGGCTAATGAGGTGAGTGATCAAAGTGATCCCCGTAGTAGTGAGTGACACGAAGATGAAGCCAAGCATAGCACAATCACATGGAGTACCCCTGTCCTCCTTTATCAGCACGCTCGGGATGTGAGTAAAGCTACCACAACCCGCCACTTAACGTCCTTTTTAGGGCGTCCAAAAGAGTAACCCTACTCATTGGGGGCATTCTACATCATCACCAACTACTGGCGGCAAGAGCTCGTCGTACCAACCGTCCATGGTCACGATGAATGGCTGAGTCCCACACTGCATGCAGTGAGCGTGATGTCTTTCCAATTGGACCTATCCAAGTAGTGCGGGAATCGGACCAAGATGGATTTGATCGTTTCCCATCCTTGATGTCTATATATCTGGTGTGGGGGACGTTCAGAACAAGGCGGGTCACATGTCCAAATAGGGGCAAACGGCGACGGTTTAGCATGGTAAAGATGCTTTCAAGACCTGTCTGTCGGGTACTTTGTCGTGAATGACCCTGTCATACCAGTGTATGACAAGAATGCGCCTCTGGCTGCTCGTGTGGATGACTTCAATGCACTTCTGGTCACTCTGAAGAATAATCCAAGTTTCAGAACCGCCCAGCAGTGGACGACACAAACTATGTAAGTACGTAGCTTGATTTTCAATGAAGTCTTCTTCTTCTTCTTCTTTACGTTCGGTTTCGTATGCTCGTTTTATGCTACCAGATGGGCCGCCTCCATGAAGTGATACGTCAGTTGCAGGTCCTCAATGGTTTGTCTTCTATATTTCTCTCCTCGGGTCCGGTCTTCTCACGGGAGTCTTGGTGCAGTGAACATGTTTGCAGGATGTGTTCTGGAGTCTGGGGTCCTCTCTGACATGTACATTGTGCAGTCTGTGATGCTTTCATTTTATGCATGTGTGCATTTAGTCTGCAATGACCTGTTCTGAGGCGAAAAATGGTGGTATATTGTTTCCTATTAAGTCTATTGATTGGGTCCTGTGGGTATTTACTGTTTGTTCTCTCTATCCACTGTTGTTTATAATTTTTTTTGATGTTTGCCTTGACTTCTGGCAGTGACACTGGGTGGGTGAATTTTTCTTTTTGTCTTCCCTCCCTGGCTAGCCTGTCCGCCCATTCATTCCCAGGTATTCCACAGTGAGCTGGAATCCACTGGAGGGTGATTTTATTGTGGTCTGAGAGTTTGTTTAGCTGGCATATCAGTTCCCTTTCCATACTATTTCGTGGTTCTCTTTGTGTGGCCTGCAAAATGTCATTGCAGTCGCACAAAAATACTATTTTGTTATCCCTTAACCCCTTTTCATCTAATAGTTTGACTGCTTCAATTATTGCCTGTTGCTCTGCTCTTAGATTTGTCGAGGGCTTCCCGGCAGCACTTGCATTTTCTATAACGGTTCCATCCTGTAGAAATATGACGAGTCCCGCCCCTCCTTTCCTCAATGCTTCCTCTGGTGATCCATCTGTGTAGACGTGCGTCCACATGGGATAGGCGTCTCCAATATGCTTTAGAGTTTTTTCTCTCAATGCATGGTCTGATTCTTCCACCTTTCTATCGATACCTGGTATTTTCGCTTCCACCGCGAAGTTGGGCTGTTGGTCTGTATTTTCATATACTTGTATCAATTCCCATGTTGTTGGACATTTTGATATGATGTCACTGTTCCTGGCTGTAAGGGCTTTTGATAGATGATTGAAGCTTGTTCTTTTTGTGCGGTTTTTTGTTAATTCATTGACTTTTCCCTGCATTGGATGTTTATTCATACGCTTGTATTTTTCTGTCAGGTTTAGTATTTTTCCTTCTCTGCCCTCACCGAGGCTCCGGAGGCCTGCTACCGCTTCGAGTTCTCTAATTGGGGTGCTTCGCAGACCTCCGGTAATAATTCTGAGTCCGGTATTCTGTGCCTTGTCTAGTTTCTGTAGGTTGGTCTTTGCCACTGTTGCATAGGCACCCATGCCATATTCCAGCGTTGGCCGTACGTATCCAGTGTAGACCTGTCTGACTGTGTTTGCATCTGCGCCCCAGTTTGTCCCTGCCAGTTTTTTCATCAGCCTTAGTCTGAGTGTGGCCTTCTTTTGAGTATCCTCTATGTGTGGGCCCCGTGTTAATCTTTTGTCATATCTCATTCCTAGGTATGTAGGATTGTTTTCTCTATAAAGTAGGCTATTTTCTAAATATAGGTTGACCTACTCTGGCTTTGTAGAGAGCGAGAAGAGTGTTGAGAGGGTCTAGCTTTAGTTTATTGTGACACCCCATGAGTCTGCCCATTTCGTTACTGCATTAATTGCTTCCTGCATTCTTGCTTTTGCGGTTCCAATGTTTTCTGCCTGGGCCCATATGACCAGGTCATCTGCACGGAATGCCTTGTGGATGTGTGGTCTGAACTGTTTTGGCAGATCATTAATGAAGAGGATAAACAAGGTAGGGGATAGTGATCCTCCATGAGGAACCCCCTCATGTAGTTTGACCATTTTGCTCCTGTGTTCTTCCAGCCTGACTCTCGCACATTGTGAGTGGAGGTAGTCTTTGATCCAGTCAAGCATTTTCCCCCTTATTCCGCAGCCCGCTAATTTTAGCATTAGTCCTTTCTTCCAGACTTTGTCAAAAGCTTTAGTCAGGTCAAAGAAGGTGGCCAGTAGTTTGCATTTCCTCCAAAAGGCACCTTCGATTTCCTTCAATGAAGTCATCTGCTGGATCGAAACTTGATGCAGATTGTTCATTAAAGCGGCAGTCAGACCGACACTTCGAGTACTGTGCGATGACGCCTCCCGTTCTAAGAAAATTTAGTTCGTGGCGCGGCATAACAATGCCGGAACGTGAACACATTCTTGCCAGACAGAGGATGAACTGGAGAATCTGTTGAAGAGATTGTGACCTATGCGGACTCTCTCTCCAACTGTGCTATTCAAAGACTAGACTACCAAGAGGTAAATGTAAACAGTTCCAACGAAGAAGCAATGGCCACAGCAACGGGGCAAACGCCGATCAAATGTGAAATGAAAGTAGGTCATGTTTCTTTTCTTCATTCCCGTTCCCTGCCAGACATCCACATAAACAATTCTAATAAATACAGCAGTTAGCTCATGGCTCCAGACAATATCATACAGCGTTTCTTGTAGGGATACACGTTGTGGTCACCGCTCTCTTCTTTCACAGATGATTTTTGGGGGCAACAAGTGTTGAGCTGTTATGGAATAAGTAGACGTATCAATTGTGATGTTCTTTCTTTGCGCTCCAAGTGAAGCATAGGGCAACAACTGTACTCCTTTGTGTGAAGCATGTATCTGAACATTTACAGTGGGTGTTTCAATATCAATAGGTTTACATGATGTTGTCCCAAACACAACCCTCTTTCGTCGTCGTTTACAACATGTTTGGAGGACTACAGAATGTTTATGGATATTTCAAATCGATTACCACTCGTGTAACATATCCGTTTTATCAATCGTAAATGTCCTATAATAATTGAACCTCAATTTATAGTAGCCAGTGTGTAACCTGAGACTGATCACTTGATCGTGCAGAGAGAGTTGATAGTTAAAGGCCATGTTTTTAATGACACGAGTGGTTTGTACCTCCCGGTGAATTTGGGGCAGCGTTTATAATTGATTCGGTCTCATTGAGTCTTGCCACCATAAGAATGCTGCAAAGCACTACCCTGTTTGGCAAGCTTGTTTGCATCCTCCATGGCCAGGAGGCAACATTAAGACAGTATCCACCGAATTGTGATCTTTTTCAAGTACAAGACGATGTGTTCAAGTGTGCCTAACAAGTCTTCAAGTTCAATGTGCTGCTGGCACATGTGTGCGGTTGTGTCCAAAATGAAACAGGCATTAGTGAAGATCACTGTGTGTTTCTCTGTCTGTGTTGCACATTTGTAAGTAGGTCTTCTGTTCGTTATATAGCAGTTTAAATATGTTGATGGTGATGCGATATCGTCCAGTGGCAATTTCTGTTGAGTGGATTAAGTGTGACAGGGGTCCCAATAGACCACGTCATGTGATACCTGTAAACACTGTTATGAGATTACTTACACATAATTTGATAACGCCTGTCCGTTAGCTACAGCTGAATGTAACGCCATTAGCGATCATTGTTCGGAGCCTTCGACAACCGAGTTTAAAAGTGTACCCAAGAAAGTGTCTCTACGTCGTTGTATTCTCGATGCCAGGGATATTCTTCTTCTTCTTCTTCGTTCTCAATCTCCCACTACCAAATCCTGAATGTGCTTAAGTAGCAGAATGTAGTCCAGAGAACGGAATGCGTTGTGTCGTAGTTTACAGCTTGGCTGCGATATTTGCACCTTTCGGTCCAACACATCCGACTTCAGCAAGCATTTTTTGAGTACCGGGCTAGCATTCCCTCTTCGATCCCTTCTCCTTAGCCAGTCTGCCCTGCTGCAGCCTACTACTATCCAGGATCACCGCGTGGAGTTGTAGAAGGGTCTTGGCAGCTATGGTTCGCTGGCCCTGACGCTAGCAGTCAGCTATGGGTTGCTGACCACTGCAGCTCATGCGCTGCTCAGCATCTTGATCCCGGATATTCAATTTAAGCTCTGGGAAGTATTGGGAAGTTAAAATACCCACACTGATATTGACTTTGCCATTACGTTTGCACGTGCAGCGTCTTTGTCAATCATTTCTTTCCATTGAGCTGTACACTTATTTCACTTTACCCTGCTTATTCCTATACTATTAAATCTCTGGTATATGGGTTCAGGGAGTAACTTCGGGGATCAGGGCCCTGCGTTCACCCGAGGACCTAAGTCGTGTCGTCGAGCATATTCTTACATTCAGTCCCTAAGCTAGAACAAACAAATCTCTGTGGATACCAGGCTGTGAAAAACAAGATGGAAGTCAAACTTAATAATAGGATCACTGTAGACGTCTACCTGTAGTGTATTGTTGGTAACCAAAGGACACAGTTTTTTGTTCGATTATAGGATTACTAGCAATAACCACCCGTCAATAATAATAACGGACGTGTACATATATTTTTTTAAAGGTTGTTTTGCTGCTTCATCTTCAGTTTTGTTTGCACCTTCTGATTGTTACGATGGTCTCTTACAATAATTTACATATACCATTTCTAGCTCTTTGTGCAGCCATCTTATCATTTTGATTCTCTATAAATTAATAGTAAGTTTAATTTTGTCTTTAAAACACTTACATGGAAGATACAATTTAAAAAATTAACAGACTACAACAGAGCAGACTGGCTAATGAGAAAGGATCGAAGATGGAAGGTTAACCCGGTACTAGAAATTACTTGCTGCTGATGTCGATGTGTCGGACTGAAAGGTGCAAATATCGCAGTAGCTGTAAACTACGACACAACGCATTCTGTTCTCTGGACAACATCCTGCTACTTGCAAAGTCCTTTTCATGGCTTGGTAGTGGGAGATTGAGAATTAACAACGAAATAGAAAGAAAGAAAATGTTGCGTCCAGACATGTTACTAAGTGACATCATTACTGCGCAATGTTGACAATTTGTGTAAGTTAGTTGTGAGAATATATGTTGTTTTGATACTATGTAATCCACAATAGAAAATGATAAATCTAATAATCAGCATCTAACATGTAAAATGAAATACAAAATTGTTCAGTTTAAGAAAAATAAAGTGATAACAAATGTGTCTTGTGCTTACAGTCATATTTATATTAGACTGTTTGGTTAATTTGTAACAATCAACTACTTGTAACTGGTTGTATACAGACTCTGCGGGGTCTTCTAAACCAGTATAAAGATGTTAAGTTAAGTTAAGTAGACTTTCTAAATTGCTTTGATTGTTCTTATTCTCTAGTTTGTCTATAGTTAACTGTTTACTTTATGAAGAAGCAAGAAAATATACTGCTTCTGTGATAGTGATTACATAACAGTTTCTTCTTCTTCGTACGCTGTCAGACGTCAACTTGATTGTGTTCGAAGAAAGCAGCTGTCATCCTGAGGCTGTCTACACCGCCATAGAGCTTGTCTAATGTTGGCCACATGTGCTTTCTCTGGTCCTCGTATGTCGAGCAACTTTGCAGCAGATGTTCAGCGGTCATTTTACCTGTACCACAGGTGCATTCGTCAGTACCACCTATCTTCAGTTTATTGAATAGATGGTACCTCAGTCTGTTGTGGCTTGTGCGGAGTCTGAAGACCACGACCTGCTCTCTTCTGTTCAACTGGTAATAGGCATCGTTTTTTGTGCGTAGCCAGTATTCTCTGTTTCCCATTTGGTCATGTATCTGGCCCAAATAAACCTTTTGGACTCTTCGTAGGTCACACTAGAATCTGGTTGTGGTAATCTTGCACCTTCTTTTGCCAGTCTGTCTGCCTCCTCGTTGCCTTGAATGTTACAGTGGGATGGAACCCACTGTACCACTACTCTTTTTGGTGCGGACTGCTGGCATAGTTGACAGTACTGTTCTTAAATCATTAAGTTCTGTATTTTTCTGGCTTTTTAGTGCTGTAACCACGGATAGGGCATCTGTAAACAGGACTATCTGGCTTTCATCTGTCAGCATTGCTTCTACTGCAGCCTTCAGTGCCTCTGCCTCCGCTTGAGAATTTTCCAGTTGCCACTGACAGTGTTATTTTTCTACCATTTGGTAGGCTCAGGAATACCCCTGCCCCTCCATTCTGTGTTGTGTTTGTTACAGAACCGACGGTGTATGCATGGGTCCAGTCCATGCTTGGGTAGTTTTTCGCTATGTGCTTCAGGGTTATGTCTCTTCTTTCTTTTTCAGTCTGGCTGTTCTTGTTTCCAATACCTGGTATATTTTCTACTACCTCTGGAATGATATGCTGCTTCCAGGTGGGTTTGCGTACAGTAGGGATGGGCTTTGGTGTTGTTATGGTGTTCATGGGGTCTTCGCTCATCTTTGCTTTGGCTATTTCTGCAAAGTTTCTCCGCTTTAGTTTCCCTTTTCCAAATCTATTTAGTCTCTAATGCATTGGATGGTCTGTCAGTCTTCTGAGTTTCTCTGCTTGCTGCTGGGCTCTGCTGTCTCTTCTATCAATCATGGATTGCAGATTTGTAATCTTTTCAAGTTCTACAATTGACATAACAGTTTAAACAAATTGTTTTACTTGCGTTTCCATACACTTAAAAAGTCTGAGATTCTGTTACAGACTAAGCTTATGTCACCTCAAGATGTCACATGCTCTGGTCATTGTCAATACACACTCAACTATTTATTAAGAATAAATATTTGAGTTGGGGAGGGCCATGTAGTCACACTGTTCCTCTCATTGTTCTGGCAGACCTGTAGAGCATGTACCATTGTTTGTTTGTTCTCCCCATGTCTGTGTGTAAACATTTTTAATTTGCTGAACAGATAATTTTTTAGTCTGCAGAGAACCGTTCCAGTCTGAATATTGTCACTTGATATCTTCTTGGCAATGCTTAATTTTCTCATATTCCATGTTGTGTTGGTTAATGAGTTTTGTTTGCAACAAAACCTTTGCTTACTAAATATAAGTTTTTTTTACTGGAACTGCCTATCAAGTGACAGTATGCACCAATACAATAAATGACAAAAGTATTAAAAAAACACCCCTGCGTATTATGCATGTATGCCAGTATAAACTGTATTCTGTAACTGATGTATTGTATATAATCATTGAGTTTTTATAGATTTTTATATCAGATGTCATACACATGATAATGATAACAGATAATGAGACTGCATGAAACAACTGAAGCATGGGAGGTGTAGGGGACCATGCACATGCATATATTTTTTCTCGCCTACAGAGAGCGTGAGTTGCTGACAGTCAGTCTGTGAGTTAGTGAGTGCAATGAACGCCCATCGGATTTTCATTTGCAACAAAATGATGGAGCGACATGTGCATAGGTATTCCACCAAATTTTGTCAAAAGCTTGATAATACCCAAGTAGAAACCATTTGGAAGATTCAAGTCTTTCAGCGATGATGCCACGAGTATCACATAAGGAGTGGTACAAATTGACTGCACATCGATTGAGATCAGGACCACATTGTGGAAGGCCCACAACAAGCTGAAATGTATGCACCACAAGGGGTTACCCGTTGACTGTGATTCTGTGCAAAACAAACTACCGGACCAATGGGCAATAGGAACTTGGTAGCTTCATCCTGACAATGCACATGTCCATTCTTCACATCTGATTCAGACTTTTTTGGCCAAACACAAAATTCCTTTGGTTCATCAGGCCCCCTACTCTCTTTGCAAGTTATGGCTGTTCCCCAAGCTGAAAAATACAGCTGAAAGGGACTGGATTTGAGTCACGAGACGACAAGACGGACACGATGGTCCAGCTGTACTCCATTCCCAAAGAAGACCTTCCTGAAATGCTTCAAAAAAAAGGTGGGACAGCTGGTAGAAGTGTGTGACAGTACTTTCAAGGGGATTAGGATTCAGACCTCTAGGTGATTACTTGCCTTTTTCTTAGACCAAGGTCCAATAAATTTTGAACAGTCCTTGTAAATATGTTTTACATCTTTGTTATAAATACAATATGCTCTGAACTATTCGTTTATGCTAAATTTCTACATGTTTATTTTAATACAAATGCATTTTAAATATCAGGCTTACTAATTAATCATTTCAGTATTAATATGTGTCCTGGTATTCAGTAAAATGTAAACTTATTTTGTCATGATGCACCACATGTACAAATTTCAACCGATTTATAATCTTTGATGATGTATCATGTAGCATAAATTAGAGTATCTTTGATGATGTATCATGTAGCATAAGTTAAGAGTATATTAGATGATATGCCATGTAGGATAAGTTAAGAGTATATTTGATGATGTATCATGTGGTTATAAGAGAGCATATTTGATTTATACCATCATCCATTTTGTTTTCAAAGCACAATTACTATCGTCTGACAAAAAGGAAAGAGCCAATGATATTTGATGATGTATCATGCAGTTACAAATTAGAGTATGTTTAATGATGTATTAAGTGGTTATAAATTAGAGTATATTTGATGCTGTATCATGTGGTTGTCAATTAGAGTATATTTTATGATGTATTAAGTGGTTATAAATAAGAGTATGCATCTTTACACAAGGAAATAAATATGTATGGGGAAAATAAGCAAGACAGCTAACAATTGTGCATTACATTTTATTGACAGACAAACTGTGTTCATATCTTGAACAATTCTTTTTAATTTTTAAAATAAATATGACAGAAACACAAATCAAATGTATGAAAACCAACAAACAACAAGACAAACATTATATATAAACTTTAATATTGCTGGCTCACTCATAACTCATGACTGAACAATGATGTGATGCAAAAACATATAGCACATATAGGCATTAAGTAGCTGTTTATAATTCTTTAAGAATTGTATATTGGCAACATTTTTATAAATGCTTACTTTTTATTTAAATTAAACAAATATGTTAATTGAAAAAAGCATGTCATATATAATCAATGAAACCATAACACTCTGCACTTGCATAACAATGAATTGTTATAAGTCACAAAATCATTGCTGACAAATTATATTCGCCTTTTATAATGCAGTGTGGCAATCATTAAATAACACATGTGTATCTCAGTTTCCAGCTCTGTTTTACTAATGCTGTGCCACACACATGAGTATTGCAAATTTTTAACACATGTCAAGTTTACATGGTATTGTATTTTTTGTACTTTGAATAAAATATAGATCATTCATATAACGTGTTTCATTCAGGTCAAAGTAAAGTTGTGTATATTATTCAATTAAACAACATTCTGTTTAAGTGTAAGCTTTGTTTAATCAATCTGTGAAGGTATCTCAGAAGAAACCAACCAAACCATTAGCAGACTAAAGAGAGTTTAGTTGGGATGGATAGAATAATTATCATAACTATACACACCCCTGACCGGTAAGTAACTGAGGTAAGTGAAGAGGTTCAAAGAATCTGAAGAAATAGAAACCAAAGCAGTTGCTGGAAGTTCATCAATAATATGGCCAAAAATAACAACAGGACAGTTAGCAACATCTACAGACCTTTATTTCTCTGGAACAAAGGATAGGAAATGATTTGTTTTTATCACAAGATGCTGCTTAAATAACTTTATCGTGTTTATACTGGTTTAGAAGAAGCTGCAGAGTCTGTATACAACCAGTTTCTTTTACTTCACCTGATATTTAAATAGCTATGCTCGTACAATCTATTCTTAAATGCATTAATTGACCCTGCCTCCACTATTTCCTGTGGCAAAGCTTTCCAAAAAGTCTCCACTCTCTGACTAAAAAAATATTTCCTAGTATCTAATCTGGATCTTTCTTTAATTAGTAGCTGTGCCCTCTTGTTCTAGTCTTCAACTGTGTAACTTAAAAAACTTGTTATTGTCTAATCTTTCCTTTCCATTGATTATCTTATAAACCTGTATTAAATTACCTCAAATTCTTCTCTTTCTAGACACTAGTCCATTGATCATGGCTTCTCAAGCTTTAACAGTTGAGATGGAGTAACTGTCTGCTGGTAACCTCAGTGCTAGCCAGTTTAACTGATCAACTGTCTGCTGGTAACCTCAGCGCTAGCCAGTTTAACTGATCTATGCTTAACTACTTTTACAGAACCTTGTTGAGCATAGAATCGTACAGAAAACCATCTAAGACATCAAAATTGTTCCAAAACAGAATAAGAAAGTGACAATTCCAGGTAATTAGATTAACATGTCTTAGATATAACAGTTGTTTTTAATACTTTTGAGTTTCTTTTATGGGAAATGTCATACATCACAACTGAGTGTTTTATCAAATTACTGTACATCACTTAATTCAACAACTAATTAACAATTATAATGGTAATTAACATTTAAAATATCATTATATAGACAATAGCTATATTTTCATTACAAAATTATATGTCTCTGAAATAATTAAGCATTGAATCAACTTTACATTTACCATAAGGACTAGTAGTAACAAGGATGGAAACACTGAATAGTATGGGAGACAATGTCCAGCATCACACAGAAGAGCTGTCAACATTCACAAACCAACATTTCAGTGGTTATTACTTCATGTGATGTTTCCAACAACGTGTGCATTTCTCTGCACTCCAAAATGTGTGCAATACATCACACTACATGCTCCACCCTCCATCAATGATGAACTCTTGGCCAGTCACAAAGTTTGACTGCAAGAAATATTAAAATAGTGTGTCAAATAATGCTAGCATATAATGACAGTATACAAATTAAAATGAATTTAATATGTTTGACGTCAGTGGTGGTGGTGGGTTGGATGTGGGAGATGCAGCACAGTGTATGAGCCAGCGACATCAAGGTCAGCGAACCAGAGATGACCCAGACCCTATTCTGTCTCCAAGCAGCAGTCATGAAAACAGGCTGCACTAGTGTAATCTAGCTTAAGTGAATATGGATTGCAGTGGAAAAGTCAACCCAGTACCCAAAAAAACCAGCTGAAACATGTTGGGACAAAAGAGGCACAGATATTGTAGCGTCACCGTAAACTTTGACACAGTGTCCATTTCAGGACAAACACAGAAGAAGAAGAAGACCTCAGTAGAGAATGATTGTTTATTTTGTAGTTCTGTGGATATAAACATGTGCTTCAACTACAGTAAAGAATGTCACAATTGTTTGGCGTTAAAAGACTTGAATTAGTCACTCTTCTACCACAGGGGTCTTGTTTTCTTTTTCCTGTGACTTAGTTTCTACAGGATGGGGTATTTGGCCCCTATGTCCAATCTTCTTTAGTCACCTTTTCATTCATTCACCTTTTTATCTCTGATGTAAAACATAAATCAGCATTGCAGCTGGCCCCATTTAAAGGATGTCTGTATCTAAATTTTTGCAGTGACTGTTTGAATGACAATTAATTTTTACATGTTGAGTTTTCTAGCTCTAAATACAAGCCCATTTATAGGAATACAACATATTACACTGTAAAGTAATTTTTACAAGAACCAACTTTTTTTATCATCATAGCCTGATTTGTAAGGTTGTAATATTCTATTTATTTCCAAATATGATTTCCTGGCTGCATTATAGGGATTAAAGCCATGCTACCAAGGTTAAACATCTTTAGTGGGTGCTTTTGCAGAACGTTGCTCTTACAACTGCCAACCTATTTGGCTGTTTGAACTTTCTTGGTAGGTATGCAGTATGGTAGGTTGCCATTACTTTTCATACGTGGAGAAGCTTTTTTAGCAAGAAAAACTTTATGAAGGGGAACTGAGACACTAGCCCGGTTAGGCACAACACGCTGAAAAGGATGTTACATCAGGACCAGGCACAATATGCAGACTAATACCACTATCTCTCTTCCATGTAGCGTTCCCTGGAAACAGGCTGATCCCCGTAGTTGTGAGAGTTATGCAGATGAAGCCAAAAATAGAACAACTGCCTGGAGGACTGCAGTCCACCTATAATCAGCATGCTCGGGATGTGAGGAAAGCTAATACAACCCGCCACTTAACGCCCTTTTCCATGCGCACAAAAGAGTAAACTTACTCATTGTGAGCATTAAACAGCAACTTTATTAACTTTCAATTCGGTTCAAGTGCCATCTCCGTGTCAAAGTTTGGCTGCAATGGGTCTCCAGTGCACTCTTTCTCTTTCAGTAATTTGTGCAACCTGACAGGCTTTTGGCACTTATACCGTTGTCTGGATCTTGGACGAATGTCTTTCACTCTACCCTCTAGCATGGGACGATAAGGCTAACGTCTGGTCCGGCAAAACACACTGATCAGAGAATGTTAGCTAGGGTCAGGAGAAATATACTGGCCAACACCCTCAACTGACCTCCTTGTTGATCTCAGTAGTAGTGAGCGACACGCAGATGAGGCCAAGCATAGCACTACCGTCTGGAGGTCCACCTTCATCAGCACACTCGGGATGTGAGGAAAGCTACTGCAACCCGTCACTTAACGTCCTTTTTTTCAGGGCGCACATAAGAGTAACCTACTCATTGTGGGCATTCGAAACAACAACCCTCTGCATTGTCTTCAACAATGGCATATGTCTTGTTATATTTCCAAAATATTTTTTTCTGTCTAAACTTGATTTTGGTCAGTAATTCTTTTCACTCCAAATACCTCCACATTTGGTTTCTTCTCTTTCCAATGAACTTCATTAACCTAAATTCTTCTGATGCTCCATATTGTATAGGTATTTTTTAGTTGACAAAATATCATTCTTTAGCTTAAAAGAACAACCACTGTATATAAATGAAAGAAGTAGTTCAATAACGCATTGTGTTGTTGGGTGTTGAAGTGTTAGAGACTTCACTGTAAGAGGTTTCAGCTATTGTGAAGTCAGGTGATCAGAATTATTAATTGCTGTTTTTCCTTCCCTAACCCTGCAGAGTTTGGTACTCGTTTACAACGGGGTAGACTAGAGCATAACTCAACATGATAATGCAAATGAAGTATTGATTTTTCTCAATTATGCACTTGGAAATACTGATGTTGACGATTTGAATGAATGCTACTGACAACACCATAAAGAGCATACATATCATTTGTGCTATGTGTGTATGTCACTATAAATGGAATTCTGTATCTGATATAGTGCCCTTCAAAATATTTTCACATGGCATTTAAGATCAAACAAATAAGTGATGATGATGGATATGCTCAGCAAATAAAAATGATGCCGAAGTAAAAAAAAACAAGCAGAAATCACTTGAAAGTTTGAGGAAGATATATCTGAGACAATGACCAACTGCCAGAAGTGTGTGATGTATACTACAGAAGATGTCTCTGAGACAATGATCAACTGCCTGAAGTGTGTGATGTATACTACAGAAGATGTCTCTGAGACAATGACCAACTGCCAGAAGTGTGTGATGTATACTACAGAAGATGTCTCTGAGACAATGACCAACTGCCGGAAGTGTGTGATGTATACTACAGAAGATGTCTCTGAGACAATGATCAACTGCCTGAAGTGTGTGATGTATACTACAGAAGATGTCTCTGAGACAATGACCAACTGCCAGAAGTGTGTGATGTATACTACAGAAGATGTCTCTGAGACAATGACCAACTGCCTCAAATGTGTGATATATACTACAGAAGATGTCTCTGAGACAATGACCAACTGCCAGAAATGTGTGATGTATACTACAGAAGATGTCTCTGAGACAATGACCAACTGCCAGAAGTGTGTGATGTATACTACAGAAGATGTCTCTGAGACAATGACCAACTGCCAGAAGTGTGTGATGTATACTACAGAAGATGTCTCTGAGACAATGACCAACTGCCGGAAGTGTGTGATGTATACTACAGAAGATGTCTCTGAGACAATGACCAACTGCCGGAAGTGTGTGATGTATACTACAGAAGATGTCTCTGAGACAATGACCAACTGCCAGAAGTGTGTGATGTATACTACAGAAGATGAACATGAATGAAGTAATAGGAACAGTGTAACATACAATATTTTAAAAGTAACCTACCTCATCTGAAGCCAGATAAATCACAAGATAAGCAATTTCATCTGCTGTTGCCAAGCGACCCAGTTTTTGACGAGCTATGAAATCTTGAAGAGCCTAAAGAGAAAGAAGCAGGTCCATAGTTTGTAATAATTTGTTAAGAACAAAAACGCTAAAAGATCATTAGTAGTCAATTTTATGTTCTTAGAATTTGTCAACAATTGTTGCTAGATCACTTTTGTGTGCCCTGAAAAAAAAGTTCAATGCGTGTTGAAGTAGCTTTCCTCACATCCTGAGTGTGCTGATAAAGGTGGACTGGGGTCCTCCAGGCGGCTGTACTATGCTTGGCTTCATCTGCGTGTCGCTCACTACTACTGAGATCACGTCGAACATCATCTTGTTAGCCAGACTGTTGTCCTCGACAACAGCCCATTTCCAGGACGACCACCGAAGAGGTCAGGTGAGGGTCTTGGCCAGTATATTTCTTCTGACCCTGGCTAACATTGTCTGATCAGTGTGTTTTGCCTGACCAGACGTTAGCCTCATCATCCCACAGCGGATGTGGAAGACTCTCAAAGTGCTGGTCCTCAGTGGTTGCAAATGTTGCAATGGCAATATGGGAGCCAAGCATTATCATGTTGCAACAAAATACATCTACTCAGAAGTTCAGAATGTTTGGGTTTGATTACAGATCAAAGATGATTCCTGAGAAGATCTGTGTACGTGCCACTTGGGACAGTGTTCTTCCTGAGAAGATCTGTGTACATGACACTGGATACAGTGTTCTTCCTGAGAAGATCTGTGTACATGACACTGGGGACAGTGTTCTTCCTGAGAAGATGTGTACATGACACTGGGGACAGTGTTCTTCCTGAGAAGATCTGTGTACATGACACTGGGGACAGTGTTCCTGAGAAGATCTGTGTACATGACACTGGGGACAGTGTTCTTCCTGAGAAGATCTGTGTACATGCCACTGAGGACAGTGTTCTTCCTGAGCATGTAGTGCTTTAAAATAATGCCTCATTTATCCCAAAATGGAGTCTGCATTACCTTTCCTGTCTATGGCAGAACCTTTTCAGTTTTGGTGGGGAGGGATGGCACCATTCCAGTCTCACTCTCTTGAGATCCAGATGGTGGGAGGGAACTCAGGTTTATTTCCTGTAACATTTCTCATTTGGCAAACCTTCCACTTTGTCTTCAAAACGGTGCCAATGGTCTTGACACAGCATTAATATGTTTTTTTTCAATTCTAGAATCAGCTGATACTGTGCTGTGTGCTGAACCTTGACTGATGTCCAGAAGTGTGGCTATACAGTAACCGTGAGATTTTTTATCATGAGGCATTCAACTGCTGCAATTGACTCTGTTGTCACTACTGGTCGAGAACAATCTGTCACAGAACTCATGTCATTTTCAAACCTCCTACTTCTCTCCTACACTTGCTGGAGTGAATTACTGGACCTTCATTTGCAGATACATTCTAATATGTTTCATCCTTCACTGCTTACAAAAAATAGGACACAACACTGTTCTTCTATTGTACATGTCACTAGTAAGTTGACCATTTTAAAATGGCTACTATGACGTCATTTGACTCATCTGCATGATACTATTGAAGTCCTTAGCAATGATACTGCTAACTTACATGACACAGGAATGGCTTTTACAATTTATATAGCAATTTTCAGTTTTAATTTGAAGCTCCTCATATTTAAAAATATAGCAATAGATAAACCCAACATATAAAATATGTGGTCATTTCATTTGTAGAAGCAATTATAACTTAGTTAATTTTTTTGTGTAAACTATCATTGCAGTGTTTATTTGGGGGGATCCTTGATAAATACCATACATACATAGGTGTGGCTCAGTTACTGCACTGGGACAGAAATAAAATGTAACTTTTTTTATGGTCACATAGCCTTTATTACAAACATAGAACAAATGAAAACGCCTATCAAATCACATCAACAATGCGACTAAAAGCGGTAGCTAATTCGGGGATTAATATGGGCAAGGAATAAAGGTTGCTTGCCCTTACCCTCATCACACAGTAGGTGCAGGCCAGGTTTTTATTTCCATTTGATAGAAAAAAACATGCAGACTTAAGATATGTAACTTCGCGACAAACTCAAAGGAATTGGCACCCATGGACCCAGTGCTGTCACAAACAAAGCCAAAGCACATACAGTCAGTTAGCAATGTCGCCCTCCCCCCTCCCTCCTAGAGTTGAAAGAACAAATCGAAGGGGGTCAAGAAAAATAGGTACAGACAGACCTGGAGAGAAGATGCGCTACAGAAGAGTACTTAGACGCTAATTATCCATCAAACAGGTGGACATATGTCTATACAGGTGTCTAAGCTACAAATGCTATCCAAGACGGAGGAAGAGTGGTGATCAGACAGAAAAACGGGGAAACGGTAACCAGCCCCATAGCCACAGACAATTTCTCAAGCTCTTGAAGCTCTTAAGACCGTAGCATAAATAGACCTTCAATACAAAAACTTCTTCGTCGTTCGTTCTCAATCTCCTGAAACCAAACCCTGAAAAAGGTTTTACAAGTAGCATGATGTGGTCCAGAGAACGGAATGCGCTGTGTTGTGGTTTACAGCTTGACTGCGATATTTGCACCTTTCAGTCCAACACATCAAACTTCAGCAGTCAACATAAAAACAATATACATGAAAAAATCGTGATTCTGATGCACAGTCAGCTGCACTGACACTCAGATCCCACAAGAACACTGAACTAAATGAAATTAGGGCTTCCTTGGAGAAAATGTCTCAAAGGTTCCAGAAAAACAGTGATTACCATAACATGATAATACCAAGGCAAATGGAAGGCCGACAGTCTAGACAAGGAGGAGTAAATACAGGAAGTATACCTGGTCAACTATGAAGAAGCAAATTCCATAATAAAAGGGTAATAAATGTAAAGTGGCAGGAAGAACACCCCAAATACCACACACATGACAGATATATCGAACTGTCCAGAAAAGACAAGATTATCATACTTTGTCTCCAAACTGATCACAACAGAATGAGATACCACCTGTACACCAAATTCAAGATAGGTATCACCACTAGCCTATGTTACTGCAACCTGGCAGACATGACAGCAGCACATTTAATTAGGGACTGCCCATAGCATGCAGATCTGAGGAAGAGGATGTGGCCCATGCCCACCCCCCTTAAGGAGAAACTGTATGGCAGTACTGAGACTGAGATCCTGAAAAAACAACAGACTTTATTGAAGAATCAGAAGTCCCAGTCTAAATTAACAAGGATCACAGAAGAAAAAGCATGTACACTACTGAGGATTTGAACTCATGCCCCCTTCATCATGAGACAGGTATCAAAACTGCTTTAGTTCATCCAATATCTTAAAATCACTGAACAGACAGAATCATGAAAATAAAACAAATTTACAAACTACCTTATCTGGGTCATCCTGGGCAGCCATTCTGTCATGCAAAGATGGTGTATCCACTGTGCCTATATGTAAAATAATTATTAAAATAAAGCTATTACTGTAATTTTCATGTGCTGTTTATACTGTAGGAATATCATTGTCAAAGTTATAAGGTGTTGATCATATTATAGTCTTGCCTGAAAGAACACTTGCTTACTTGTGAAGTCTCTTAGATTATAAAGCAACAATGTATGTAATCATTTGATATAATTGTAACAAAATAATCAATAGAATGGTGTGATGAAGTAGATAGTGGCATAGCTCACAACTTAAGCTTTCTTATTTTTGGATTCATGAAACAACATGGTTTTGTCACTATGAAAAGTAAATCCATTTAAATGATTTGTGCTGAAGTCGGATGCACTAGACTGTTAACCATTTATAGTCCTATTTGATCAAAATTGCAGTCCGTTTCTATCAAAATGATAGCTAACAAGCGTATTCAATTCTACCATCTTGCGGCGGTGTTTAGGTTTTTGAAATGACTTTAAGAATAGTGGAGTGTCCGGAGCGTGCAAAGCTTCATTTAATAAAGAGTACTTGACTTTCCGCTTATATTTATATTTCCAGTGAATATATAAAGTTGTGAGTTTCAAGGGATGAAGTTTGGTCTTCAAGAGCCGATCTATGATAATCTGTTTGATCAGGTCATTGATCCAGCATCGGGATTAGACGTGAATATTAAATACAAGTCTGATTTATACTCTGACAGTCAAACAGATGACAGTGAAAGTCGTAATGCTTTAATTGGACTACAGCATCAATTTGATGCACATGCAGTGATTTAAATTAAGCAGTATTTACGCCTCTATATTAATTCAATTTAACACTTCATATCAATATATATTTTTACTATGAATACTTCATATCATAGATAATGTAATTATTTGTTTTTACATCTATTACCATAAAATCTTGCTTACAATATGCACTTGTGAATAATACGAATGCCTGATTTAGTCCAAAATGTTCTGGTAAAATTAAAATTTGTGTATAATATCCACCATCATTTTAACAATGTCTGTCACATAAGAAAACACTTGGGACATTCAATTTCGCACTATTTTCACTGTCAAATTCAACAAACTTTCCAATGTCGGTTGCTTTCAGTGGCAAAAATTTCATTTTTTTAGCACTCATGTATAATATGCACATGAGTTTTAGCGAACCAAAATGAGTATGAATTGTGTGTATTATATGAAAGATTTTACAGCCATCATAATTTTAATTATTCATTTATTTTATTTTGAGAAAAACTATTTGGCAATCAGAGTTGCTGCTCTTGCCCTGGACTGCAAGACATAAATCTAGTAAATTATGCCAGACTTGAAAGGGTTAAAAGCATAAAACACAGTACACCGCACTTTGCCTTAGGTAACAAGGCAAATGAGAAAAAATTAATTAATTGATTGTACTAACTTAAATAATACAATCACCTACCAAATTGATTACAATAATAAGATCATCCACTGTTCTAGCTAAGCATATAATTGGTTGAGCAGTTAGATAAGTGGTTACCAAACCTTTTTGGTTTACTGTGCCCTTAGTGTACCAGGATTTTTCCACAGGGCCCAAAGTCAGAACTTAAGTCTACCTAATAGTCGCAGATGTTCAGTGAGTGTGGTTAGGTTGGTTAACTTACAAAAATTAATAAAATGTATTTCAAATTTACAATAAATTTATATAAACAGTATTAAATAAGTACATATTTTGAACAATCACATCATTGAATAAATAATTTGTAATTAGTGGGACGATTGAACCTCTTGATCGCTGGATATCTTCTCAAATCTGGCAATCAAACTGGACACAGCTTCTCCCCCCCCCCCCCCCCCCCCACACACACACATTGATTTTCATAACAGCGACCGCAGAGAACCCAGATTCGCACATATATGGTGTCATAAATGGAATTAAGATTCACTGAGCTTTACCACTTAGCAGCTGATATTAATTTTTAACTGATATCCATAAGTCTCTATCATGCTGCCAAATTTTCTTTCCAATGTATTGTCGCAGGACAGCTGAAGAAGATTTTCTTCGTCTACAGACGTAAATTCACCTGGAACTTTGTTTCTGAATGGGTCTTGAATCCATGCAAACTTGCTGATTTTATCTTCTTTAAAGTATTTTCCAAAACCAGTTTATAAGCCTCTAAAACCATGTAGGCTAAGAATTATTTCAGTTAGAATATTGGAATATTTTAGGTGCACCTGTATACCAGTTACAGTGCCCCAGGGTGCACAGTTTGGGAACCACAGAGTTAGAAAATTGTTTCGCACACCAAAGAGACAGAGTTTGAAATTCAGTTAAAGCACTCAAATGTATATAGCTGTAAAATGGGTACCTGCTGTGAGTTTGAAAAGAGAAAGCAGCAAAGATGGGAACATAACATGTGAGACTATCTGATAAAACTGAAGCTATAGCATAATGATACCTCTAACCTTTCATTCCTTACAGCAGTACCATACCTCTAACCTTTCATCCCCTACAGCAGTACCATACCTCTAACCTTTCATTCCTTACAGCAGTACGATACCTCCAATCTTTCATCCCCTACAGTAATACCATACCTACTATGGGTTCGTCCCCTACTGCAGTACCATACCTCTGCTGAAGACGGATGTGTCGGACCAAAAGGTGCAAATATTGCAGTCAAGCTGTAAACTAGCAACACAACACATTCCATTCTCCGGACTACATCCTACTACTTGCATAACCCTGTTCAGGGCTTGGTAGCAGGAGATTGAGAATGAAAACAGAAGAAGAAGTACCATACCTACGATGGGTTCATCCCCTACTGCAGTACCATACCTCTGCTGAAGACGGATGTGTCGGACCAAAAGGTGCAAATATTGCAGTCAAGCTGTAAACTAGCAACACAACACATTCCATTCTCCGGACTACATCCTGCTACTTGCATAACCCTGTTCAGGGCTTGGTAGCAGGAGATTGAGAACGAAAACAGAAGAAGAAGTACCATACCTACTATGGGTTCATCCCCTCCATCAGTACCGTACCCACTATAGGCTCGTCCCCTACATCAGTATCATACCTACTATGGGTTCGTCCCCTACATCA
This sequence comes from Ariolimax columbianus, assembly GCA_036924085.1. NCBI lineage: Eukaryota > Metazoa > Mollusca > Gastropoda > Stylommatophora > Arionidae > Ariolimax > Ariolimax columbianus. The sequence continues at coordinate 79,248,289 of JAVGWX010000011.1, read as the reverse complement.
GTAACATACCTACTATGGGTTCGTCCCCTACATTAGTAACATACCTACTATGGTTTCATCCCCTACATCAGTAACATACCTACTATGGGTATCGTCCCCTACATCAGTAATAAACATCTATACTGAATCAACTACAAGTAATCACCCATTGAGGTGAAGGAGTTTAATTAGAAAATGAATGTGCAATTCCATTGTTCAATATTGCTTACATACTGTTCTATCCACTTGCGCCATTAAGCATTGTGGGAAGAACTTGGCTTTCTTGGGCCAAGTGTGTCTATTGTTGTAAGCCGATGTTGTTGTAGGATTTCCTTTATGTCATCTATCCATCTGCCATGCAGTCTTTCTTGTTCCTAGTAGCATATCTTCTTGTCTAGTAAGTATGCAGTGGTAGTTGATCAAATTGCATTCTCATGATGACTGATTCATAATATTTGTAATGTCTTTTTCTTGTTGGTCGCCTTGTTTCATAGGGCGGGCTGTATTGTGCTGTGTTTTGTACCTTATGGCCCAGTGCATCTGATTTCACTACACATTTTTTCAATTGGGCTAACATTCCATAGGGTTATGACCTTGTCGATTAATTAATTTGAAAACATGAAAGTTTGGTTTGTGAGCCATGCCACTAACCACTTAGCTAGACTACACTCCTTCCCTTTCAGTCTCGATATGTAGTCAGCACTAGGGGTACTTCTCACCATGTTTCTATTGTCATCACTTCTCATTTTATCTCACCTGGTGACACTAACTACTTTTCTTAGACATTTCCTTTCCCGATATAACTGTTCAAGATTTTTACATAAAATAAAAAAAGTTTTACATTTTTTTAAATGTTCCCCTTATTTCTCTATTCCCCAAGATGGTGGGCGTTGCACTTCTTCTGCGTTCGTTCTCAATCTCTGCCTACCAAGCCCTGAACAGGACTTTGGAAGCAGCAGAATGTAGTCCGGAGAACGGAATGCATTGTGTCGCTAGTTTATGGCTTGGAGAGTGCGTTGCACTATTATTTTATTTTGCATCTGTCAGCCCAGTGCATCCGACTTCAGCATGCATTTTATGTAAGGGTTTGTTTCCTGTCACAATTTCTAAGGGTTTGCTTCCCCGGGTAACGGCCGGTGTTGTGATGGGGAGCAAACCCAACAGCTTCAGCTTGTGAGCCATGTCACTTAACTACTAGTCCACGCCGTCTCCATATAACAATTTGAAATTGAATGTTAAAGCATTCTAACAATATGACATTTCGTTCAGAGACACATAATTTACACACCTGGACAAACACTATTGAAACGAATCTTGTTTGTGACATAATCAATAGCCAGGGCTTTGGTCAGGCCAATCACAGCAGCTTTAGTTGCTCCATATACACATCTATTTGGTGCAGCTATTTAACACATTAAAGAAAGTTCAGTTACGCAGACATATAAACAAAGTAAGCTAGGCAGGTGCATACAAAGGAAGTTGGTTAAACAGACAGACAAAGATAAAGCTAGATATACATACAAATTAAAAATGAGGTTGTCTAGATAGATCACAAATAAAGGTTAACACACAAATAATTATAAAGTTAGGCTACAAGGGCTCACAAAATAAAATTATCAAATTATTATTATTTTTTTATCATTTTTACAGTTCAATATTATTTCTTTGTTTTGTGTTTTATAATTCAATATAATATGAAAACCATTTTTCTTATGTCTGACATATCAGCTAAATCAAACAATCAATCAACGCCCTTTAACTCTCTGCAAGCAAAGGTCACTAAGTACTCACCCAGTCTTCCTGTCATGTGCCATTATTTTAAAAAAGCTCTGCCCATGTCTTTCCTGCCTTTTCTAAACTTGTCTCAACCTTTCTTCTTTATGAGTGTTTAGGTCTCCCCGTACTTCTCTTGCCTCAAGGATTCCAGAACAATGACTGCCTAGTAATGCTATCAGCTGTTTTCTGTAATGCGTGTCCTATCCATCACCTTCTCTTTTGTGTCTAGTCCTACTGGCATCTGTCCGGTTCTTCCCCACAGTTCTATATTAGCGTTCTTGCCTTGCCATTTTATTCCTTCTATCCAGCGCAAGCATCCATTGATGTAAGCTTAAACCTTTGTAACTGTACTTTTCGTTGTTCCCCACATCACATGCCAGTACAATAGTAAAACTTTACATTGGAGTTGAAGAACTGTACTTCTGTGGTGGATCTTTTAATTTCCACAAATTTCCTAAAGCAATAAAAGCCCCTCCAGTATTTTTGTATTCTTAATTTGATTTCCAACAGTACCTCTAACCTTGTCTATATTGCTACTAAGATATATGAACGATTCTACCTCTTGAAGTACTGTGTCTCCTAGTACAGTCAGATTGTTATGTGCTATTATTCTCATAATCTTTTTTTTTCTTTGTGTACCCTTAGGCCTAATTTCAGTGACCATTCAGCGAGTGTATTTATTTCATTTTCATTTAGTTATGGCACAGAAGAGTCAAGATGAAGTTCAGATCATGAAATCTTTCCGTCAAAAGGCACTGCATTCCATTTTCATATGTAAAAGTCATGTTGTTCATAATCCAGTCAACAGTCAGCAGAAAGACAAATGGTGATGACAGACAACACTGCCTCACTTCAGTTTTTGGGGAGAGGAGACTAACGTCTGTCAGGCAAAACATACTGATTTGAAATGTTAGTGAAGGTTAGATAAAATATACTGGCCAAGACTCACACTTCACTTCCACCCACGTCTCCCTGGAAAAAGGCTGTTTTCCCAGCAGCCTGGCTAACTAGGTGGAGGGATTAATGTGAACCCCATAGTAGAGAGCAGCACTCAGATGAAGCCAAGCATAGCATATCTGCCTGGAGGACCCTGGTCCACCTTATCAGCATACTCGGGATGTGGGAAAGCTACTGCAACCCACCACTTAATGCCCTTTTCAGGGTGCACAAAAGAGTAATCTTACTAACAATAACAACTATGGCCTCTTTCAATCTCTCTAATTTGATCCTGTAAAAACTTTACCATGCACCAAATAATAACACTATGCTCCTATAATCAGTGCACTTTTGCACAACAGTAACTTGACTACATAGTGTAACAGAGAGGACAGGGTCTTGCTCTATCTAATCTACACACCTAAGGCTGAATCTTCAACTATACACCTAAACCTGAATGATCTAACACAAGAAAAAAAAAAACTCTGATAAATTCTTTATTTCTCACTAAACTATTCCCAACTCACACACTCACTCCTATACAGGGATACCTAACCTAACAATTCCCTTCTACACCTGAACTACTGTCAATAGTTACCTTTCCTGTGCTCCACGTGGGTCAGAGTTATGGCCGGAACAGCGTCGGTTTGTACCTCACGTTGCGAGTTCAACCCAGGTGGATCGCCCTTTAGTCTTGTTCTTTCGTCCCTTGTCAGGAAAACACGACTCAGCAGCTGCAGTAATGAAATTGGCCTGTGTTGCACGGGAGCCGAATGACCACGTGATAGAGTGTCGCGGGTCAGCACACGTCCCCGAGGACAAATATCACTCACCCAGCGTGCAATTATGGCCAACTGCTAGGCGGATCGTCCACGTAGCTGGCACTGGTCACACCTCAGCCTAAGTGAGAGGAGACTCACCGGTGTAGACTGGTCAACTTGTTCGAGGTGTTGGCCACTTGTAACCCTCGCGTAAATACGTCAGCCCTGGCAAAAAAAATCGGGTAGCTCGTGCTGGTGAACTCTTCATGTACGGGGCTCAACTGTTGCTTCAGTGATTCACTCTTCAAAAATTCAGGTAGTATTACTGCAAATGTCATAGCAGGTCGTAGCGTAGCTGCTGCCAATGGGGTAACGTTCGTCTTCAAGTCTTCTCAAATCGTGCAGTCTCACGCTCTGCGTTCCCCAATTGTGTATCGTAGAAAAACTCAAGAAGATCGTGTCGTAGAAAACGCTCAAGAAGCTCCAAGTGGGGTGATGTTCGTCTTCAAGTCTTCTCAAATCGTGTATCGTAGAAAAAGCTCACAAAAAGCTCTCTGCTACTGGCCTGCCAGGCTTTTTATAACCCAAGACTACTTTCTCAGTCGCTATTCTTACGCCATCCGTCATGGTACCCGCCGACTGAGTGGTCAGGTCCCGGTGGGAAGTCCGTGGGGAGACAAGATTTGTCTCCCCAGACTAAATCTGTCACAATAGCCTTTCTTTCATATTGTATTAAAATCTTATATATTCAAGCGTGGAAGGAAGCTGGAATACGTGAAGCTACATCATATTGTGAAAATCTTCAAAATTCTTTAAATTTAAAATTTATTTTTCATGTTTAAAATAAATGGCCTTGTTTGTAGTAACGTGGTTATATGTTATAATCTAATGGAATGTAAGCTGTGTACCCTCTCACCTTTGATGCTTGAAACAACTGAAGCCATATTGATGACACTGCCACCCTTGCCCTGAGCAATGAACTAAAGCCAGCAGACAAAAACAGAAATGTATAAATTTACATGATGATGATGTTATTGATTCCTATAATGACAAAAATTAGACACAACCATAGATTGCAACAAACTGTGGTGTCTAAATTGTAATTTTCATATATTTTCTATCAGTTCAATTTTAATTCTATTTAAAATGCAACTACTGAGATCTTGCTCTGACATCCCATAATTCATAGTTTGATCTAAATAATCATTAAGCTAATTGGGATAGACACTGAAAATAAGTATTTTGTTTTTGTTTAAAGTGAGTTACCTTTGGAACAAAGTTTGAGCACATGGTGTAGACACTTTTAACATTTAGATTGAAGGAAAAATCCCATGCTCTTTCATCACAGTCCAACAGAGTTCCGTGATGAACAAACCTGTATTAATTGATTCAAACCTTATATTAACCCTGAGCTAAATAATATTTAATCTCCAACAGGCCATAACTAGTGCAGTTTACATTAATTACAGAACATGCCAACTTTAATGCTAAGTGTAGTCTTGATTATGATGATGCAACAACACACCAATTAATCTTAAATATTTATATATACCAGGATCATGTGATTTCTAACTGGGCAAGAAAGAATAGCACCATAGCACCTTATTGTGCATATCCTCAATGGTAACTAAGAAGAATTTAGAGTTGTTAAAAAGTTGGTAGCCTCATCATGTAAAACAAAGTACTACAGAAATCACCATTGTAAGAGAATGTTCAATGTTTTAATTCTTGACTTATTGCATAAAAGCCATCCTTTCTCCGGTTGGAGTGAACAATATTTCATGCTGATTTGATTGGTACAATATAATAGAGAATCATTGTGAAACAAGACTATAATTTTACTCTACTAGCATGTCAATGCTGAAAGAGGGGAGATCTAAAGATCTAATAGAAAACTCAAATTGTTCACGCAAAAATTTTAAAAAAGGGATAATTGTGTTGCTTTTCCCCATTACTGGGGCCAGCCAGGAGGTTTATAAGGCTGATCAATAAAGGCATCAGTAACCATGCCTTGTGTGAAGGCATAATGTTTAAAAATATGTATAGAGATACCAATCATTAGGTTAATCCAGAACCTGTATAAAAGTCAAGAGACAATTGTTTCAATCAAAGAAGGACTAACAAATCCAGTTTCAATAAGACTGGGGGTACGATAGGGTTGCTTGCTTTCACCTAGCATCTATAATGTATATTCTGAGATGATGATGGAAAAAGTTGTTCAGAGTTGTAATAAGGGTATCAAAGTCAATGGTATGAAAGTTAATGCCATCAAATTTGCAGATGATCAAGCCATAGTGGAAGGATCAGTAGCAGCGTTGCAAAAGCTGCTTGAAAAAATTAACAGCATTGTCAAAGAGTTTGGCATGAAAATAAATGCACTGACGACAAAGACTGGTAACAGACTAGCAACATAGACAAATTAATTTAAATCACCAATAGAGGAGTAATGGAACAAATACAGTAGTTTACATATTTAGCACAAACCATCATAGAAGATGCCTGTAATGAGATGGACACTAAGACATGGATTGCAATGGCAAAAAAGGCTTTCAGAGAAAAACTTAAATTTCTAACCTCAAAGGATATCAGGATGGAATTAAGGAAAAGAATAATCACTACTTGTGTATGGCCAATTGCACTTTATGAGGCTTAAACATGGACTCATTAGCAAAGAAAGATGAAAATAGCTTGGAAGCATTTGAAATGTGATACCGTGGTAGAAAGGAACGAGTGAGTTGGACAGAAAGAAGACTCAATGACAATGTCCTCGCTGAGGTAGAAGCACAAATACGACTTGAAAATAATACAAAAACGATGTTTTAAGTTTACTAGGACACAATATTTGTGACATGAAAGTCTACTATAGAAGATACTAGAAGGCAAGATCCAGGACAAAAGAGGAAAGGGTAGACAAAGATTCACTTTTACATCTCAGGCATGCACAGAGACATCAAGGTTCAGACCTATGCTGAGATGAATAGAGCTGCAGAGGATAGGGTCAAATGCACAGATATGCAGACAACCTTACTACCAGTCTTAAGACTGATCAATCATATGATAAGAAAAAAAGTATTTACATGTCCTACTGAATAAGACTGTCCAATAAGACTAGCAGTCACTCTGTGATGAGGCCCTCTCATATGAATATTACAAGCATAAGTATTTTGTGCACTGATTTACCATATAAGCAGTTTTAAAATTCAAATACAATAATACAATTTGAATGAAACTGTTGACGGAAAATTAGAACATATAAAAATTTAATAATTTTTTTATAAGATAAGCGTTATAAACTTATATTTTTCCATCCATGGCTCCAAACATCAGCTGCTTCAATATTAAAAATCATTTTAAATATTCATAAACAAGCAAAGATGCCAGTAACGGTCAAAGAACATATGGATACTCACCCTGCACAGTTGAACAAAATATCAATATGATCAATTGATTCAGCAAAGTTTTCCACATCTTCCTTATTCAAAACATTTAAAACTCTTGTCTCAATACCTGTAACATACAAAAAGTATATTTTACAGGTATTTTTTCATCTTTATGTTGTAAGTCATTTATATAATAATTATGTCTGTAGCATAAAAAAGTGAACCACAGCAGCGCAAGGTTAGTGCACTGGCTGCTCAGCCTAGCAATCCATGTTCAATCTAAAATAGCTCAACGGATCGACCCAGCCTTACAAATTTTGTACCAGAGAAAGTAATGGCTGACCACATCATCCATACTGTGTTGTTGGCCATGTAAATATGAGCCTAACACCATGTTCCTAAAACAGCGTGTAAACTGGA